>OZ020191.1:29148457-29398457 GCA_963971165.1 Philopedon plagiatum | reverse complement strand
CTCTTTTAACTTTTTTAAAAGCAAAAACCGTGTTGCGGTTTTAACATAATGGTAACATATTAAAATATAAGCCCCCGTAAAGGACGAGGATTTACGAAATAGCGCTTTGGTACAGCAGGGTAAAAGCAAATTATCTTTGTGCTGCGTATCAGGTATAAATATTTGCGTTTTTCTTTAAACGGGCCTAAGTTCAACACCATAACGTTAGATTATCCAACGCTAATATTATGGTTTCATTTCTGCGCCATTTTGGGGTTTCATTTTTTATTATTAGTCGGATACCATCAAATTTCCAATGTATTACACAAAAAATTCTGCTTGTTGTTGAGCATTGGCGTAAACAGATACGGAGTCACCGCTATTATGATGGTAATTTAGTCAGAATGATTTTAGTTCTAGTTTACTTTAATGCAAGAACGCACCACACTGTACTTTTTGGTTCACTATGTCACCAATGTTTTAGTCTTTATAGAATTTTAAGGAATCTTGCAGTTATATTTTTGACTTTGGGTCCATGACGTTGTAATGGGTTAATTTCCTAGTTACATAGATTTTTAAAGAATTTAGTGAATTCCACCTTTAGCACTCCAGATGTGTTATGGAACGGGCTTGCTTTCGAATGCGCCCGAAACAGACCTATTTTTGAAGTCTGTCTTTTACGCTTTGCGCGTTTTATTAACGTGTGATTATGTTCTGGAATAGCGTTCTCTAGAACAGGTTCTGTAAATTTGTTTTATAATTGAGGCGATGATTTATGTGTTTTTTAATATATTATGGTCTTACATGTTTAGACTTAAGGGAACCCCTTTATGTTTTTGTGTTAAATTATTGTGTTGTAACAAGATGGTAGTTCGGAGTAAGTAGGTGCAGAGTGAGAACTGCATACACTCCCGTGGCTGTGTACCATTGGCGGAGCTCCAGATACGCCGGAAAGAAAGGAGATTAGAAATAAAAAAAACTAAATATAGATACACTAATGAGTTTTGATGTTTTGATTGAAAAAATTTGTAAAGTAAATTTCGGAAGTGTCTGGAGTTAGTGAACAAATTAGTGATAATTGCATGTAGTGGTATCTGTGATTCAGGAAGTGTTCTGTTTGGTTGGCTAAGCTGCCAAAGTAAAATTATAAAAGCAAAAAAACGGCTTTAAAGGTCTCTTGTAGCTGGGATTTCTAGTGAAAAGGGTCGTCCTAGGTAGTGGATAGTTGCCACACCCTGTCATCTTGGAAATATGGAGAGTTCCAGAAAATTATAGAGAAATTTGTAAAGTTGATAATTAATTAACTCCCTAAGTATGATTTCCAAGTTAGTACCAAAGTGATTAGTATAATCTGTGAGGCAGTTTTATAGTATAGGCTCAGTGAGAGTCTAGAAACTTTATAGTGACTGCAAGTTAGTTTATTTTGGAGTGACCGCAGGACAATATAGTTCCCTAGTACACTGTCTGTTCTATCAGTATCGTATAGTATAGTTTCCTAATACCCAATCTGTACTTTGGGAATTCTTGGTAATCTTTCATATTACAGTGCTTTTATAATCAGTTTATTTTGGAGTAGGAGGTCAGTATAGTTTCCTGGTAGATAAAAATACTGCAGGATAGTCAAGTCAGTCTGCTAGACGGCAGGTTGACTTATTTAGCGCATTTGTTATAATACCAGTATATAGTTTCCTAATACACTGTCTGTACTTTTGGAGTTCTAACTAATCGATAATCGATATAATTTTTAAAATTTTTATATGGTTTGTATTGACCCATTTGACCATGGAGGCTTCTCATTGGTCGTGTAATTTTATATATATTTGCAAACAACGCAAATAAATGGCAGTACAGATCAAGCAAAAGCAGAGCGTATGTATGCAAGGGATTTCTCTTTCGAGCCAGAAAATACTTCTCCCCTTCCAACTTATACACTCTCTATGTTTCCCAAATAAGACCTAACCTAGAGTACTGCTCCCACATCTGGGGAGCGGCATCACCTTCGACACTTAAGATACTTGATTCTATTCAAAAGAGAGCCATTCGACTTATCAATGACCTAGCCCTCACGAGAAAACTCCCTTCTCTCGCTCATCGCCGCGCTGTAGGGGATTTATCCCTTTTCTACCGCTACTTCCACGGATTTTGCTCTGAAGAACTAGCCGGTATTATTCCCCCCTTGAATGTCCCTAACAGAACAACAAGAGGCGCGTTACGTATGAATCCCTTTACTGTCCAGCTACAAAAGCCTAGAACAGACCACTTCTCTCGCTCATTCATACCTAGGGTCTCCAGATTATGGAACAAATTGCCTGCAGATGTTTTCCCTTCCCATCCTAACCTCCAATCCTTCAAATCCCGTGTCAATAGACTAAATTTCCCTTCTCTTCAGACACCCACGGTACGTTAGTACTTAGGCTTGCAGTCTACGTGGGATGTCTTAGATAAAAAAAATGTAAATAAGAGTGAAAGAGATGAATATATGGAAGTTTGAATGGTAGGATGAAAGGGTAAATTGTAAATTTAAATTTGTACATAAGCTGTATATACTGTAAATAAGAAATTGTACATAGTGTAAATCTAGTCCAAAAAGTCAAGCTGGTTTTTTCGTTCGCCTTTTTCCAGCAAAGCTAAAAATCAAAACTTATAAAACTGTAAATGCCTACCATTCATACCTTTTCAAGTCTTTCGACAAATTAAGTCTCTTATAGCCTTAAAAGTATCATGGAGAAGGCTGATATCAGATATCACCTCTTAATTTAAATCCGAAAATTCTACCATGGGCCAACACCAGCCCCGGCCATACCCTGGCCATGTTTTGTCGAAGTGGAAATTGTACATACGTATGTAATATACTGTACTTCGAATACATACATAATAGTGTATAATAAAATAAAAAGTAAATACAGGGTGTTACAAAAAGTTTTTAAGAAATTTTAAGGGCAGATTCTACATCTAAAAATATGCAAATAACTTTATATAAACATGCATCCTTAAACGCGTCTTTTTCGAGATACAGGACGTTTAATATTTTCTTTTTTAAATGTTTCTTTTTAATTTCTCGAAAATGCGTTAAGATATTAATATGAATTTTGATACACGCCAGTATATAATCAAAGGGTACCTTTACGTGCAAAAATTTATTTTCTAAAGTACTTGCATCGGTGGCGTGCGTGCGGGTAAGTCTTTATTTTTAGCGAAAAAATAGCACGCCACTGATTTTTTTGCAAAATTGATACGGTTTTATATAAACTCAACTAATTCTGCGTGAAAAGTGTCTCTTGAGCTTTTTTGTTCTGACGCACCGTTTTCGAGATAAACATTAATTTATTTCTTACAATAAAAACGAATAATGAAAATGAATTTTCTTCAAAATATTTTTTGTTCCGAAAACGGTGCTTTCTGATTTAAGTTTATAGTAGATGCTGGAAATGGCTTTTTCGTGCTTCAATACACGCTATAAATCGTTTTCGCATATTTCTCCGAACTCTTCGGAATACTTGAGGTGTGAAAATATTAAACAACCTGTATCTCGAAAAAGAAGCGTTTGAGGATCCATGTTTATATAAACTTATTTTCATATTTTTAGATGTAGAATCTGCCCTTAAAATTTCTTAACCCTGTATATTAAAATTTCGTAACACTGTATATTAAGTAGAATTAAGGATGAATTGCAAATACGTAGAAAAATAAACTATATTTAGACAGAAAGGTAATTCTAGTATACTTTTCAGACATTTCAAAAACTTGCAAGCCATCCACGTCGTAAAGAAAAATATTTAAAAAGAATACCAAATCTAGATAATTTTCCTCATGCTCGTAGAGAAAACACTGTACCCAACACGTGCGGAAAGGATATTTTCCGCACTCGACTGCTGATCGAACTCCGCTTCGCGTCGTCTGCACTCGCGTGCGGAAAAGTATCACTTTCCGCACTTGTTAGGTAAATAACTATTGTATTATTCATACATCGGAAAACCGACGGTCGGCTCTGGGACTATAATGCATACACTTAATATGGGTTTGCTTAATCAAGTCTTTCGACTCTGATGTATGTAGCCTTTCTCTACTATCTTAAACTTTGCTCTTGGCACTTAAGCCCTTTCTAATTTCTACTCTTCAATTACCATATAAAAAAAAACTAGACGAGCAACAAAACTTAATTTGTCTCGCATTAAAAAAGCTGCACGGCAAAATCATTAAAATTTCGACATAAACCAGTGTTGCTGTTATGCGCAAAAAAGTTTAAACTCGGATTTAATAAAGTGAACTTTCAAGGAAAAACTTTTAACGGTATTCAGAGTTTATTACGCTGCCTTTAAAAATATTGGTCGGTTCTGCATCTGTATTATATTTTTCGCCTAGGTTTAATAATTTTCTGTTTAAAGATGCGATAAAATGGATTACGATGTTTTTAGGAAGATGCTTCTTCCCTATTATAAAGGGTTTTTATTGGGGACAATTACTGTAGTGTTTTCATTAACTTACTACATTTTTCATACTGCTCAGATTTTCCTGTATTTCAAATTAACAGTAAGTATACATGTTATTTCTCTTAAAGTTTCCCGTTCAAAAATAAATAGGAATGGTTAATACAGAGACAACATATACAAATGAAATTTAACTTTCACAGTTAGGGAATAGAGGGCAAACGGTTTAGAAAAAGAAAGGTGGGCTTGGACCTGACGTTTCATCTACAAACTCTATGGTCTATCCAATTTGAATTGAGAATGATGACAGAAACAAGCAGGTAACGTAAGATAAAGGAAAAACGTCCTCAAAGTATGCCGTGGAATTAATCACGCATGTTCTCAATTATTACTCTTGAAATGTAGCATAGGTAAGAGGTATAGGTAAATGAAAAATAAAACTGTCCAGTTTTTATTTTTAAGAAAATTACATTATTTTCATGAATTAAAAAAAAACATAAACAACAAAGAATCTAAAAATTATAAATTGAAACTAAATGGGAGACGTGTCCACCTTCTACTTCCAAACATATTCTCAGTCTTCTTTTTACAGAATCAAAAACATTGGTGAGCACTTGGGGGGAGTTAATAACCTTCTGAAATTTATTTGTAATTCTAGCCCGTAGGTCTTTTAAACTTTCACAAGGGGTCTCGAGAACCGAGTTTTTAATGTGTGGTCATAAAAAAAGTCGCACGGCGTGAGATCGCAGAACCGTGGTAGCCTCCTAACTGGCATATTACGACTAATGATTCGGTCTTCATAAAATTCTTCCAAAAAATTAACGTCCAGATTCACTAAGAAAGTTTAAGATTTAGTACTGGTTTAAATTAAGATCTTCTAGTTGATCAGTTATGTTTTGACAGGTTTTTGTCCTGCCGTTGTTAATAAGACGTCATTGAAAATTTATGAATTATTCGGATATTTCAGGGATTTGCTTCGTCTTCAAATGATTTTCATCTTGGAACGTGTTGCTAGAGTCAATTTAGTTCTATTATTGTCGAAAGTGCATACCAAAATTACCCTTTTCTTTATAAATTTGCGAAAAAGCTCCAAAATAAATTCATAGTATAAAATTTAGTTGTCTTATTCTTACAGTTGTCAGTTTAAAACTTTTGGTTGTCAAATTAGACCGGACTAGCGTTGGAGAATCTGGCTGTAAAATTTTCAAGAGTTACGTGAATTAGTGCGCCGTCCTGCTGGAAGTAGCATTATCGCATCTCCTCATCGTCTAATGCGTTTACAACATTTTCTAAAATTTAATTACGGTATTGCGCCGAGTTGAGAGTCCCTTCAGAAATAAATCGGTCCAATTAACCTTCTTTTCGATTTGGCTGAACACACGCCAACTTTCTGTGAATGCAGAAGCTTCTTTATAAAGAAATGTGGATTTTCAGAAGTCCACATTCTCATTTGTTGAGAATTTACATAACCAGAGAGGTAAAACCATGCCTCGTCAGTCAAAAAAGGTTTTTTCAAATACGTATTCATTACTATGCAAATTACCCATAAATTACTTTGAAAATTGCATTCGCTGCGACTTGTCGTTTGGTAACAATTCTTGGACTGAGCTTAGAGCACATTTCAGATTAAATTGCACGTTCCGTAGGATACATTTACTTGCGGCTTAAATGCCAAATAGGGGTTTGTGAGTGTTCATTAACAATGTACTTCAATTCATCTGCTTTTTGTGAAGCGCGAATTTTGGGTCTCCCACTGCCTTCCTTTCTATTTACACTTTCTGTTTCTCTAAACAAAGCCACAGATCTAGTAGAACTGGCGCAACTGATCGAAGTCCATGACTACGTGTGGAAATTCTGTTTCAAAATCCTGAATGGCGTCCCGTGTTTAATAAACCCACTGTGCATTAACCATTCTACCATTTCTTAAGTAAATTTTCATCATAAAAGATTTTTGTTCTGCCGTGATTACCATATTAAATTTTCTTAAAAATAAAAGCTATAGAACTTGACAGTTCTATTTTTCATTCACCTATATCTTATACCTAGGTAACTTTTCAAGAGTAATAATTCAAGACATGCGTGATTAATTTCCACAGCATGCTTTGAGGACGTTTTTTTTTTATCTTGCGTTATGAACCAGCAAAAAATTGCCATGTGAAGCTCTAAAGTTTAATTATGATTTTTTATTTTCTAGATTGTGCGTTTGTCACACTGTGCGCCAGGTCAAAGGCATAAGAATTATAAAATTGCGGAACAATTTAAAATTAAAATCATAGCACAAAACTTATTTGCCCAATTCTTACACCTGTTAATTTACAAGGGTCTTAGTGATTTTGCGGTTTTTGGAATGATAGGTACTTTTAAACTTTAAATACACCAATTTAATAATTTTTGTTTACAAAATCTTTTTAACCACAGTTTAGCTCTGTGGCAAGAAAACGCTGTAGCAAGATTTATTTTCTATTTGTGTAACCATACCGAACTACTTATTCACCGTCAAATTAGGAAATAACAGATGACACCAAAAAGTCAACGTAATATGTTCCAGCTGTCGTAATTTGCATCTACTAAACCCCTAACGTCAGTACGCGATCGCACTGTCAGCGCGTTCGGCTTTAGCAAATCTAAAAGCTCTATTAATCATTTACAAGCTGCGTCCGACTCTTATCGCCAAAATGCTATCTGAATATAACACTTTGATATTATGCCATAAATTTTGCTCTGTCCGAAAACATAAATTCCATGCTTTTGTTCCAGCAAATCGGAGTAATAATTTTGCCTTGCGCCTAAAATAGTCCAAGATAAATTAATGCGGTTTGCAATGCCTTTTAAACTGTTGCCTGCTGTTCTCAATGAAATGATTGGCAGCATAAAATAACCCACCTTTAGATGAGAGACGTAATATTTTTAATAAATTGACTTCCACGGATATTTAAATACTTTATAGTGCGTTTGTATCAAGAAAACAAAAAAGCATTCTAGCAATAGACAGATCCGCACTAGAAAGTATGTTTGGGTGCAGCTTATCAAGTCCAAAAAGAGAATATTTTGGTATGGCCACGCCTCCGTAGTGTGCAATAAACATCGGCTAAACTTGTCACCAGTGGCGCCTGGTGAAATTTCGAAGTTGTATATCTCTGTTCCTACTTACAGGACCCGTACCAAATTTAGGGGTTTTAATAGTGAGCCCACTGGGAATGCTTTGGTAAAAAAAACATTTTGTAATTTGCGAAAAAAAATTGAATTTTTGGTGTGCCCCTCCTAAGAAAAAAATGAACACGTCTAGGTATTTTATTTATTATTTTTTATACAAATTGTACATCATTTTGTTGACAGTTTTTAAATTTTGAGGGAAAAAATTGTGTTAGTAGAAAGTTATAATCATTTGAATTTATTTAAGCCTAAAATATAATTTAAAAAAATTCAAATGACTATAACTTTCTAATAACACATTTTTTTCTCTTAAAATTTAAAAACTGTCGACAGAATGATGTAAAATTTGTTTAGAAAAAATAATAAATAAAATACCTAGACGTGTTCATTTTTTTTAGGAGGGGCACATCCAAAATTCAACTTTTTTTCGCAAATTACAAAACGTTTTTTTTTCTTTGCCAAAACATTCCCAGTGGGCTCACTATTAAAACCCCTAAATTTGGTACGGGTCCTGTAAGTAGGAACAGAGATATACAGCTTTGAAATTTCACCAGCCGCCACTGCTTGTCACTTGCTTGTTGGGTCTTGAAAAGTAAACTGCTAGTACAGTCTGCGAAAAAATAGTGGTAGTACTGCTTTTATTTTGGGAAATAAAATTAGCGAATTGTCATGGAATTTCAATCTAAATTACGACGTAAAGTTTTGTTACGGCAAACTAGAGAGGTGATAGCAAATGTGTTTTATGCAGCTAGAAGCAAAAGAATAAATACCTATTAACGGCTTTAACAAAGTAGAAGAGCGTGTAGCGACGGCAACGGGCTACCATGAAAAGAATTTCTGGTGAAATCTGTTAAAGACGGTGCTTCCACATCTTTTTTGACACCAACCAAAAAACGCAAAGGGCTGCATCTCAATCTAATTTGGACGACTGTGCTAGAGGAGTGCTTGGGTTTGATTGGTCGATTAATAATAAACTTTTACATTACGGAAAAAAAATTCCAACCCTACGCAGAATACACAGAAAATTTATGCAAGTATACGGTTACGCTGGATCGCATGAAACGTCGAGAAAAGCTATAAGTACAATGGAATTTCCTTGGAGGAAAACAAAACATAATAGAAAACTACTTATGGAAACACCCGGTATTCAGCATCTGAGGAGAAATTTTCTCAGAATTATGAAAAAAGATAGAGAGAAAAAACATCCTATAATTTATATGGACGAAACATATATATCCACTCATCCCACACACACCTGAAAAGCTGAAACGACAATAATAATAGAGGGCTTCATAAATCTGCTTCAAATGACAAAAACTAATTCTAGTGCACGCAGGTTGGGTTCCATAATGTACAGTTAAACACATGTCCAACTACGGTCTATAGAAAAGATAAAATCAGAGAGTAGCCAAGGCAACGAAATAATATACCTTTTACAGATGAAATGTTAAAAATTGATTTGTATAGCTTGGTTAAAGTTTGGAAACTGCGATTTAAAACGTACGAAATAGATAAAATAATATCTGAAAAAGGTCATTCCGTTCTAAGGCTTCCTTCGTACCATCCTGACTTGAACCCAATTGAACTAGTGTGGGCATCTTTAAAACAATATATTTCGGAGAAAAATGTAAATTTTCATATTAAAACTGTAGACAGATGAATTTCTCTCGTGATTTTCTACAAAATAATGAAAAAAGCGATGTCAACATGCCAGAGGTTTTGAGAAATACCACACGGAAAGGTAACCAGCATTAGACTTAGTTGTCGATCAAATAATAGCACAAGGGAACAAATTTGAGACTTTGGTGGACAACATGAAAAATAGTATGTGTTTCTACTTACATTAACCTAACATTACTAAAAAATATTACTAAGTGTGGTGTAGCAGGTCTGATGTGGTGATAGCGCAAAAAGTAGTGAAACGAAGCACACAAATTACGTTTAAAAATAAATAAGGATTGACCGTATCACTGAGTGAAGCAAGTAACATACCCCTGTCTTATACAATATTTCACCCAATCCACAGGACATTCAATAAACTTAATGACTTTTTTTGCTTTTTATGCGGAGTTAAATCCCCCTTATTATTATGCAATTAAACAAATTGTTATTGCATGGATACCTTACTGTAGTTTTGTTCTATTTGCATTTTTCTTACACCACTTTTTTAGTTTAACCACAAAATAGATAGAAAATAAATAAATATTTATACTTGATAGTATTGTTTCGTCTACTACCACCTTTTTACATAGTAACAATAAGGGGACACGATAATCCTAAAACCGGGAAGCTAATAAAGTTCAGAAAAGCGGAACCAGCATCTCGAAAATAGAGTTGCTGATTTTAATGGCCCGGTATTTATCAAGTGTAACGTGTAATCATCCTTGCGGTTAACTGATTAGGTTATTCCAGAACTTGCATCATCCCTTCCGTAATTTATAATGCTATTCCATCTAATTTAGTGATGCGGTTTCGCGATGGAACCCATTTTAATGGCTTTTCTGTTTAACTTAATACCAAAACGTATATTACAAAGTCAAGTGACTTGATTACCTGAAATTAATGTAATTTATTTATTTAGCTTTCTGGTTTCTATAGTCTTCGTAAAGTGAATGTAATTTCAAACGTTTTGTCTACATCCTTATCGCGACAATAATCTCTATAAATTGACCTTTGTTTAGGTTCACTTTAGTTTATTAAGGATTAAGTTTTTTTCATCCTTTATGTTTATTATCAAAATGTCACTTGACATATAGATAGGCTCACTGACTCTACGTAACAAATGAAAGAAATTTAAAAAATTTGTTTATTAAAATATACAATAAAAGCATGTTGTGGGCGCTCGACCATTATGTGTATAAAATAAATAAATAATATTGACAATGTTAAGTAAGTATGGGATATTGACATATAAAAAACATTTACAAAGTAAATACATATACAAATATACATTTATTTAAGACAAACGAGCAGAGTCATCAGCACCCCAACAAAAACAGAACTTAATAAGTATATTGATGCTTATGTGTTGCAGACTAAAAAAAAGTTAAATAAAATAATCTTTAATGGTTGTATTAAATTTACTTGGCCCAGATATTTCTTTAACATTTCATGGTAACTTATTATATAGTTTAACAGGCAGAACCAGTTTGCGGTAGTCGGCAAACGATGTTTAGGGATAGGGGAGACCGGGGTTGGTTGTAACAGGGGCAAGAAATAACGGCCTCATACATAAGAAAGCAAAAACGTTATGACTGCGCTAGATGGAGAGGGAGACACTATGCCATACCAGCTGTTGTTTTACAGTCGTCAGTCTGGCTCAGATAGTTGGTGCAAGTGTTAGTGCACGTGGCAGTTAAAATTAACAGGTTAGTAATTTTTAGGGTTTTTTTTTGTATTTTTGGTCTTATTTTGTTAATTTCGTAGTTACAAAAACGAGTTCAATACACATGGTTATCATGATGTCTGGTTTATATATTGCTCAGTCGTTTTTTAAGATTATCTTTAAAATTTTGTTTTTATTTAGGTTAGAAACGTAAATGTCATTAAGGGGCAAAAAGTAACACTTAGACGGGGTATGTTGTAACATGTATCAACCTACCCCATAAGTGTTACAACCCACCCCGAATAGATACATTTTATTGTTAATTATATAAACACCTTTTCTTTTGTAGAATGAGGAATTATGTACGAAAAACTGAGCGTGGAACGAAGTCAAAAGAGTTGTTTGAGAGTGCTGCAACGATTTTGGCTGAAGATGCAACAAAAACCATTAGAGGGGTGGCCGCAGACTTGGGATTATGTCACGTGACGCTGTTCAGATTTTTAAATAAATGAAGAGCTGCTAGAGAAAACGCAGATCCAGAAGGTTCTATTACAGTGGGGTACAGGCCTATTTTGGTCGAATATCTCATTAAATGCAGCAATATTTACTATGGCCTAACGCCAAAAGACGTTAAAAAACTGGCTTATGATTGTGCTGTAAAATATCGTATTTCAATACCAGAATCATGGCATAAAAATAAAGAAGCTGGTTCAGATTGGTTTGGAGCATTCATAAAACGAAATAATACGTTATCTTTCGAGTTTAAGTAGAGCTACCGCTTTTAACAAAACAAATGTTAATGAGTTTTTTATGAAATTATCGTCGATTTTAGAAAAACATAATTTTGGACCATCTCATATTTGGAATTGCGACGAAACTGGTCTAACGACCGTTCAGAAGCAGGTGGGATCAGTCACATCTGCCGAAAGAGGGACCCTCGTGACGATTTGCATATCAGTAAGCGCTTCAGGAAACTCAATACCCTGCATGTTTGTATTTCCTCGTATGAAATACAGAGATTATTTTGTTCGAAACGGACCTCCAGAGTGCATAGAGGCAGGAAACCGATCTGGGTGGATGACCAACGTGGAGTTTGAAATTTATATGGACGATTTTATAAAATATACCAAATCATCTCCTTCTGACCCCGTACTTTTATTGCTTGATAATCATTCTTCCCACTTAGATATAAATGTGATTGATAAAGCAAGAGCAAATGGAGTAATAATGCTATCTTTCCCGCCCCACTGTTCTCACAGGTTGCAACCTCTGGACGTAGGAGTCTACGATCCTTTTAAAAACTACTCTGCCAGCCAACAAGACGCTTGGTTACGGAATAATCCTGGCAAGACCATGACTATTCATGACCTCCCATCTATCGTAAAAGTAGCGCTACCACTAGCCCTAAATCCCACGAACATTATCAACGGATTTAAAAAAACCGGTATTATGCCATTTAACAAGAATATTTTTCAATATTCAGATTTTTTGACTTCGTTTGTTACTGACAGACCATTCCAGGAGAATGAACATTCTGATCCTGATTCTAATTCTCAAATACATCTCGAAACTGCCGGCGATATTATCACGCAACCCATTGCAGAAATTAAGAATATTGGAGCAACTCCAAGCACTTCACAAATAAAGACTAATTTACAGTTCTCTCCGGAAATTATTAGACCTCTGCCGAAAGCCCCACCCAGAAAAATGACGATCAAACGAAAAACTAGAAAATCAGATATTTTAACAGACACTCCCGAAAAGGAAGCACTCAAAGCAGAACAATTCTTAAAACGCAAAAAAAATTGCACCGAAAAAATTAAGCTCGTAAAAAGGAAGGTGGCAGTTCAGAATGAGTCTTCCGATGATGACGATGAAGGCGAAGACTTTTGTTTGGTCTGCTGTGAACCCTACAGCGGTAGTCGACCTGGCGAAGAGTGGGTGAAGTGTAGCTCGTGCAATAAATGGTCTCATGTAAAATGCGTTAAGGGTGATGCCTCGCTTTATGTTTGTGTAAACTGTATCTCTGATAGTGACTCAGAATGATAACCTATCTATAGACGTTAACACCTTGGTTTTTATTTGTATTTGTTAGAACAATTTTTTTTAGTTTTCTAACTTTATTGTTCTGTTGGTTTTTTAAGTAAAATTTCAATGAACAAACAACTTAATTTTTTGTTAACCTTTTTAAGAATCATGTTTAATTTTTAAACAATTTTTCTGCTATACCTTATTCATGTTAATGAATAATATATTTAAAGATTGTGTTACTTTTAACCCCGTAGGCTGTTACATGAATGGGGCTAATAGTAACATATGTCACCTTTATCAAAAACCTAAATTTAAATAAAAAAAACGTGTAAAGTATATTTTATGTATAAATGGCTTTGGAAAAGTAATAAATGTAGGCCAGGAATATTCAATTCTCATATTTTTAATTTAAAAAATGTGAGGTATAGAATACAATATGAAAAAATTGTTACAACCAACCCCGGTCTCCCCTACTTAAATTGTAATTTTTCCTCAGTCCATAATGATCAGCGACATCTCGACTCAATCCAAAGATCGAGGAATTCTCTTTAGCCTATTTAACAGAATTATACATAATAAGGGATGGAAAAGTTGGTATACCGAGTTAAGGAAATACTTGACATGAGTGACGGAATGGTGAATAGCATAGTTTTTATAATCTTCTTGTGTTGAACAAATACTTCATTGGCCCTGAAATAATTGCCCCAGGACACAATTGCATTATGTTAAGTAAGATTTAACGTAAGAAAAGTAACAAGGCTTTAAAAGGCTCACGTCAGCCTTTCATCGCAGTTGCCAAATGACTAAGAAACACACAGCCAATTTCTTTAATATATGGTCAATTTGATTTAACCAAGAGAGCTTAGAATCTATAAAGACTCAAAGGAATTTCACAACTGACTTTTGCTCTATAGTTTTATTATTAATTTTCACTAAAAGGCTTTTATTCAAATCCTTTAGTGAAAGAAGAATCAATTCTGTTTTCTCCTGGTTTAATACCAGACCATTAGTATGACCATAGTTTTGTACCTGAACAACAGCGTCATTAGAACTCCTACTAACCATATTCACACCATCACCAGCGCACGTCGCTGCAGTATCATCCGCAAACTGCGAAATATAGGAAGGTCCAAATTCGTCACCAAAAATATCATTTATAAAAATAATAAACAGCAGGCGCCCCAACAAGCTTCCCTGTGGGACGCCACTCACTCTGGCGTGGTGAATGGATACTCCTTTTCGAAATCAAAACTTGTTTGGGCTAACAAATCTTTGCTCTTTAAGGACTGACGCCTCTTGTAAAAGGCGTTCTCAAATATTTTTGAAAAAAATTGAAAGGGCTATGCCCCTATTGTTAGAAATTTCCGTCCAGATTCACTAAGAAAGTTTAAGATTTAGTACTGGTTTAAATTAAGATCTTATAGTTGATCAGTTATGTTTTGACAGGTTTTTGTCCTGTCCTTGTCATTAAAAACTTATGAATTATTGTGATATTTCAGCGATTTACTTAGTTTCCAAATGATTCTCATCTTGGAACGGGTTGCTGTAACGAATTTAGTTCTATTATTGTTGAAAGTACGTAATACAATTGTCCTTTTCCTGATAAATTTGCGAAAAAGCTCAGAAATAAGTTCATAGAAAAACTTAGTTGTCTTATTCTTACACTTGTCAGTTTAAAACTTTTGATTGTCAAATTAGACCGGACTAGCATTGGAGAATCTGGCTGTTCATGTTTGTCGCCCTTCTTAAGGATAGGTTGCATAACAGTATCCTTTAAAATATTTGGAAAAAAAGGAAAAATTGATCAAGTACGTCAATGGATCAGTAATATAACCAATTAAGTGACTTAAAAGCAAGCATGGTATCTCGCCAAAACCACAAGAATCCATTCTAGAGGCTGACAATGCTATACTCTGAATGTCTTTTTTCATATAGGATAATAAAAATAAAGTATTATTAAATGGATTATTAGGTCGGCCGTGAGAAACTTTTATATTAGAGGTAATATTTTTTATAGAATTGACAAAGTATTCATTAAACGCCTGAGCGGCCTCATTAAGATTATCGATTTTTTGTCATTATAAACAAAGAAATCTGGTAGGTCACTGATCTTGTTTCGATTTGTTTCATTTTTATCATTCGCCAAGCTGTTGTTTACTTATTTTTAGAATATGCAAAAAAATTGTTATTGTAATTTTTCTTTGCTGTAGCAATTTTTTTTTATTGTCGCTTCTTTAAAATATTATATCATATTAATAGTATATTTCTCTCAGAAAACTACCCTCATCGATAATTTCCTTTTGGAATTCTCTTATTGGATTGACCCTGAACTGTGCAAAATTCAAGCGGCAAACAGTATGTAAAATTCTCTCTAAATGGTCAAAGAATGCATTAAACTTCTCGTTTAGACTGTTGCCGTCCATAAGGAACGACCATTCTCGTTTAGAAAGTTTTAGCTTAAATCTGTTAATATTACTCAATTATGAAGGCAACGTTTCTGAGTAATGGAACTTACTTTTTATTCGCTTGTAATTTGAATGATGACATTTGCAAAAAATCATCTAATATATCTGTACAGATAACTCGAGATGTCACTGAATCGGAACTTATCGAACAAAAATCGTTGTCAACCCATATTTTTTGTATTACGATGGTTAACTTTTCAAATTATAATTAAAAATAAGTATTCTATTATAACATTTATAGCTGCCGTCAAATAATAGTTGTTATAGTAAAGGCAAGATGCATGACAAGAATCCAACTAGCTCTAAGTGGCGGGGCAGTTTATTTTAGGGGGTTTACTAATTTTAGTTCATTAATGCCACATGCTTAATGACCTGTCAGTGTACTTATCAAAAATAAATGTACACTTCTTAACATCATTTATGTGAGGCAGAGAACAGACCTAATTTGGCGCCACTTACATCGGGTTGCACAAACAATTTAATCACGAATTAAACTAATTAGACACTTGTAATGTGACAGCACTCACGTTAAAGTCATTGTCAAACATGACTCTAAACGTCAATTAAATTTACTACTTGATTAAAAGTTTTGTGCAACCCGCTGTTAGAGTAATATAAATGTGTCAAACAGCCCACTGCCAATAATTGAAGCTAATGTAAGTAAACTCAAAAAGTGCACATAATGAAACGACGTTAAACGTAATTTAAACGTTTAATTTAAAAAGAGAAAAGCATCGTAAAATATGGATTAAATGTAATGGAAAAGAAAACGATACTTTTATAACTAGCTCGAATGGTTGCAACGCCTTTACAGTGCTAGAACAATATTTTAATCAGTTTTCCCTATACAAATACTGATTCAAAACATTTAGCTTGTCATAGCGGTTATAAAATTGGGTACTTATCTTGATATCATTTCAAGCTTGAACCCTGGAACATCAAATGTCGATTCCAAGATCGAAAATTATTCTTTGTGGGAGTTACTCCTCCACTCCAAAGGCTTGGACAGAAACACAGGCCCAGGACTTCTCCGAACCATCAAAACTTCTAAACACCGTGAATCAATGCGATAATTTCATCGAATAAATAATTCAAATACCCAAATAATTACGCAAGTAATTAGGCTAGGGTCCTCCCTAAAAACAGTAATGAAATTCCGACACATGACATTTTCGGTTAGAATTCCCATCCATACAAAATGTATACCTAATAAAAATCCGAAAAATCGACACTATTTACCCACTTAGAGTACCTAACAAAGAAATTATCTGTTTTAACAGGAGGGATGAAACTAGATTTCAAGTTCCTCTAGAAAAGGGGCCTTTGTTCACTCTAGTCTTTCAGAATGCCATCGGACAAATGACAACTCAAAAGTCACAAACGCTGAGTTGGACGGTATGACTGACGCTTCTACTTTTTGGAAGTTCATGCTCTCGCGAATATCCGCGATTCATTGGCACATGCTTGAAAATTGCCATAACTTTATCAGCATTTGAATTATTTGAAATCATAACAGTAACGAACGTTACAATATTAAATAGCAACAATAGCCAACACCAATACAAACAAATAAAAACCAAAAAATCAGTATTTTACGGAATGCATAGTAATGACTAAATTATTCTAAATTGCCAAATTTCTCTTACACAATTCTTAGTTTTCAGATATTTTTGAATTATTGGTACTTAATTTGAAGTCTCCTGTCTATTATTTTTGGTTGACTTTGATATATATTTTAAGAAAATCTGAAGCAACAAATGTTTGTGGTAGTAAACTCGTTAATTTTTAACGTTTTAGTATGGTTATTGGTAGCTACTAAGTTGTATAAACAAATAAAAAGTAGATTTAATAGAGAAAAAAATTTTTAAGGCCCTTTTTTAAATTTATGTGGCTAAGGAACAGCTTAACTGATTTGAAGATGGTTTTCAATTGTCAAGGGTCTATTTCTTGTAAATTCTGAAGTGGGAAAACTTTTTATTACATTAAATACAAAAAAGAACTAAAATTTCCACTAAGGTTATTTTTTATAGGTATAGTTTTTCAGCTGCTGTATATTACCGATGTTTTGAAGCTTAAGTCGATATACCGGGACGTTCTTGAGGGTTTTTCTAATGCTTTGTAATAGAAATTATATCTTTAGCGATTACCTAATCTTATACAAATAGATTGAAATATATGTACATATGTAAATTTGTTAAAAGAACATTTTTTTCTTGAATATCTGAAATAAAATTATACACTTCTATACTTCAGAGGGGCATTTAATTTATCAGTATTACCTAAGTAAGTACCTACCTTTACGTGGGAGTATGCACACTATAATAAAAAATTTAGGAAAAATAAAGCTAATTTATATTGTGTATTTTAACATAAAATATGGACAATTTAAGTAATATACCAAATTATTGTTCTTCGAAATTTTATGAATAAAACTATTTTTGATACTCTTATGTAAAATTTTAATTATATCGTTAATTATGGAAAAAATGTCATTAAGGGATAGTTTATCAGGATCTGTCCCTTTGTTTCTTTTCCATAATTATTATTCGTCCGAAAACACCCAATTACTCTTCAAAGCAAACACAAGACAGGTAAGTTACAACTTTTTATGCTTGGCAGCTACACATCCGCTTCCGATTATCTGATTGTAAACGCTGATGTTAAGCGATTTTTTTGTTACGTAGGCCTTGGCCAGCTTTAGCTAAATCATGTGTAACTTGACAGAAATTTAATTCTGTATTAAAATTTGACACGGTGTTAACTAATCACGAATTACATTTTCTTTCTGCAACCCGCTGTAAATGCTATAGGGAATAAAACGCTTTGTCAGTGTTTAGAAATTAAGACTAAAATAAGACTTTTAACCTACGAAGTGTAGAAAAGATCGTGTCGTGTCATTCATTAATTTAGTGGGAAAATATTTACAAGAAAATTACGGCAAAAAGAAATAAATTTGTGGCGACAAACTTTCAGTTCCTATTAATCATTGAAATTATTCATATAGAAGAAACAAACAGAAATGTTACCCAAGTTTACAGACACTTCACCTAACCTTATTAAGTAATACATAACATGCTCGCAGCTATTCTTTACACTATAACGTAAAAATAATACATCCAGACATCCTGTGCTCTCGAGCTCCATACTCCATATACACACCTTGCACTACCGTGCCAAAACTTTTGCCTCATAAATAAGCGAGTAGGTCTCATGTAATGTCCGTTCGGCGCTAAAATAAATCAGGCGTGCTATGCATGCGGCCGGGAAGAAAAGTGCGCGCTGGAAAGAGCAATCAGGTTATCATTTTCCGGTGTTTTACTAAAGAAGACGCATTGCCTTTGGGTGTGCCAACAGGGTATATTATTTGATTGTAATGTAAAATAGTTGTTTCAATGACACATACTTGTACTGGTGTATGTCAATGATTGAAATAAAGTAAATGGTTTCGTTCCAGTTCCAGTTTCGCTTCAAATGCCTTATGATATTCATTAGTATGTACAATCTGCTGATATCGGTACGCTATTAAACTCATTAATCACTAACACGGTATCGCCACTAGGACGGCATAAGGGGTACCAAAAGAGATAATGCTCTTACAGTTGTACAGTTTAAGTAAAGGTGGTGCATTCAATAAGGAATATGCACATATGTTTTTATTGCATAAATCGTTTAGGGAAGTCATTACAAACTCAAAAAAATTATTTTGAAGAAAATTACTAGGATAATTTAGCTACAAAAAATGTTTACATTTCGGTATAATTTATTACAATTTAAAAATCAGCCATTTAGTAAATAATGACGTAGGAGATCAGCAAAAATAAGTGTCAATCTACATGTTAACGTAAAGCTTAATCTAAAGTCGAACAAGTTTGTATTTCTCGGAAATAGTCAGAGGAGGAACATCGAATTTTTTGGGCTGATAGAGGAATAGTGCAACCAGCTTCGCTAAAAAGTTCAGTTATACAGGATGTTTCGTTTCGGAGCTTTTAAACGTCAAAGTCGAAATTTCCGCGAGTTCCGTTGAAATCGGGTACAGGTCGCAAAAGTGAATTAAATCGATGTAAATTTTCGAAGGCGGAATTTTCGGCACCCGGAACTTCAGAACTCTATTGAAACTGGTAAGGATCGAAATATGGCATGTAATTCTTTTGAATTTCTGTGGTCGAAAAATGCCATTTGCAGGCCCCTCTTTGGTACCTAATAACTCGAAAACAAAATGTCGGATCGAAAAATGGATTCTTAAGTGGGCCCTGATATGCAACAAGCAACCAACCCACAATGTATAAAAGACGAGATAATGCCGTTTACTGATCTACAATTTTATTATTGTGGTGTTAGAATAATAAAATACATGATAATTTAACTAGTGAAAAGTTAAATTATTAAAGACAATTACCGAAAATTAAAATAATTAAGAAAATAATTAAAATCAATTAACTCGTAATTTACGTTTTGTGGGTTGGTTGCTTTTTGCATAACAAGGCCCAAGAAAAACTTTTAAATCTCAAATACTTTATTTTGCAATAGATTTACCTAAACCTAAAATCACTGGAAAATGGATATATTTAGAAAAAACTGGAAATTTCCATTTTTGACCCAAATATTTCACGGATTTAATTTTTTGTGGTGACAAATTGGTTCAAATTAAAATCCCATATACGTCATCGGAAAGGGCTCATCGATATAAATGATATTCCATATTTTTTAGTTTCTTCTATATAGGAAGAGAGCAATCGCCGATTAAATTTCGATTCTTTGACTTTTTTGCCCTCGACATCGGTACATGTGAATCACTCTGCATTTTTTCCTATCTAATTTTTTCCCAATTCTTCAACACTGTCTTATAAAGGGATAATCACGCTTTAAAATGAATACCGAATAGGCCATCCAGGAGCGTATTTAAGTGGTAAAAACCTAATTTTATTGATCATTTCCAACAAATCACATATTTTTCCGACATTATTCCACACTATTTTCCTTATTTAGTGATTCTTTTTGGGTTTATTTTATCCGCTAATTATTTAAGAATACCTCCCATTAATCTAAATCCCTTATTTTTCGTTAAAGTTATAAATAAATAGGTTTATTTGCATCAGGGACATGCAAAATTTAAAAATTTTTGAATTTTTGAAGATTGCAATGAAAACAAAGAATTTCAGTTTATTTACTTGAGATTATTAAGATGATGTGTCAAAATTTCCTAAACATGGCAGTTTTTGTTGCAAAACTTCCTGAAGCGATTTCGGCTTGAAAAATATACATGAATAAGATTTTAGGAACCTTCTACATAAAGTGCAGGGATATTTCATTGGATGATTTACGCATTAAGTGCCATTTTTATTAATTTTTCGGTGACCCTACAACACTAAAATTCGCCGTGTACTCATTCTGAGTCATAAAAATACTTTTGACGATACAGCCAATGAGTTTGATTGGGTTGAAAATTCGCGCGAAAATTTGCAGTAGAAAATCCTTTTCTTTTATTAATAAAGGCCAAAATAAACGGATAACAGCAACCGCCATAAAAATTGAATTTATGTAGAGAATATATAAAAAAAAAATCAGATTTATTTGGGTTATATGCATATTCCCTATTGTAACCATTTTAAGATTGCGATATGTGAATGCAACTGCAGAAATCATATACCATAAGTACTCTCATGCGCGCTCTGTCTAATTTGCTTATAGTTTTTTACTTAAAAACTTTATAACAAATTAATTTTATTACAGCAAAGTTTTCCTAAAATAATAGACCAAGCGGAGTGCACGAAGTCGCGTTTAATTTAAATATTTGAAGTAACTTTAAAAGTTTGGAAATAGTTCGGAAAATTCACTACCAAATCGATGCTGCTTAAAAGTATATTGGAAACTTTTAACAACAGAACTACTTATAACAGGAAGTAAACTTTCAAGAGGATTACACGCTGTTTCGTAATGTTTTCAAAGTTTAATTAAAACAAAAAAGCGGAAGTATTAAAGCTTAATGGCGTTACTTTCTGTAGATTATTATTAAAGAAAAGATTGAAGAAAGATTACAAAATAAAGAGTTCCTATAAAGAGTTCCTACGCTATAGTTTTCATTATTGATGGTGCGTCATTTATACAAAAGTTATAGGTGAGAACGTATAAAATATCGGAATATTCTCTACTGATGCCTAGATTGGTTTATTTACTGATGCCCTTTTTTTCCGCACTCCCACCAAGAAGGGCATTTTCCATCTTAAACTGATCACGGGTACTTCAAAATATGAAGATACTCCAAACTCAGTGGCCTATAAGAAATATCTAGAGAAAGAAAACAGGTAGCCATTTGAAATTTGCGCTACATCCATAGGAGACCGTAATCTGCATTTTAAAAATATTTTTGATGTAACAGCGTTGCCAGATCTACTCGTACCTGATACAAACTTGGGATTTTTAAACGGAATACCCTGTATATTATTACATTTTCAAATTCCGTGAAACATTTTGAAACTTTTTTATGAAGCATGTCTTGAGACTTTTCGGCATTAAAAATTATTTTTTAAGAAATTTGGCAACAAACATGTCTGAATAAAAAAAATCATTACTTCGCCACCAGCGTAGCTAGAACTATAAATTTTTGGTTACGGTTTCTCAATGGGCTCCTATATCATAATATGACAACAAAATTAGATTATCGCTTACAGGGTGTTTACAAAATAATGCGCTTTTGGTAGAACATATAAATGAAAGTTTTGCAGGCGTTTTACATGGAACACATTTTATACTGGCACTCGACATTCTTTACCTAAAAGTAATTATTATTATCAATTTTTAACTAACTGTTTAGTTAACTAACTAAACAAAAATATCAATAATTTAGACATGTATGATAATAACTTTGACGATCACTTTGACAATCAAACAGATTTTAAGAATCTTTTATGTTTAAACACCACTTTGCTCATGGGTGCCTATGTTTTTAGTTAAGAAATCTTCTTGGGAATCTCATTAGTGTTTTATTTTGGTTTTTTGCTCATAAGTCCAGAACTTCTAAAAAAAAGTATCTCATGACATAATACTTTTAAATAAAGAATTAATTGCTCTTTTGAGTATCACAATAAAATACAGTGAGTTCCATTTAAAATGCCTGCAAAACTTGCCTTTTTATGTTCTACCAAAAGCGCAATATTTTCTAAACACCCTGTAAGCGATTTTTTAATTTTAATGCCATATTATGATATAGCAGCCTATTGAGGAACTGTAACTAAAAATTCATATTTCTAGCTACGCTGGTGGCGAAGAAATGATTTTTTTTATTCAGACACGTTTGTTGCCAAATTTCTTATAAAATTAATTTTTAATGCCGAAATGGCTCAAGATAGGTAGGTATAGGACGTGTTTTATAAAAAAGTTTCAAAATGCGTCCTGGAATTTAAAAGTGCAATAATATACAGGGTATTTTATTTCAAAAAGCAAAGTTGGTATCAGATACGAGTAGATCTGGCAACACTGTAATGTCAAAGGTATTTTTAACATGAAAATTATTGTCTCCTATTGGCGCCAAATTTCACATGGCGAATATTTTTCGTTCTCTAGATACTTCTAACAGGCCATTGAGTTTGGAATACCCCGTATAGGGCTATAGTTTTGTCAGCTTCTCAAGAGGTTTATCAATACTAGAGAGAATTGGTGTTAGAGTTACAGGCAGTAAACGGCCGGTTCGTGCCCTGTAAGAAATTTTATAGTGAGGACCTGTGCCAAACTTGTTACTTAATTTAAATTTGCCACATGAAAACCAGATACTGTGCCATAAAGATTTCCTGTCTAGGTACGTGCGCCATAACTTCTATCTAAATCCCACTATGGCGACCGGAATAAAAATTAAATAAAAAAATTTCATGTGTACTACTCGATAAGTTTTTCATTTTAATGTTCCACATGCTCCCCAGAAAAAAAAACATTGTTTTTATTTTACTTTTGTAGGTGGCTTACGTCCTACAATACGGTATGTGGTTTCTTAAGCCTTGATATGTATAATATTTTTGATATATTCAAAAAATATATGTATGTCATAATTTTACGAGTTGTAACGTAAAAATAATTAACAACGTATCATAATTTTCAAAGTTGTGAATAGAAGAGGATGCATAAAATGTGACCAAACAAATTATACAGTTTGTCAATTATAAAACACGATGGTGGCTGTAACTTTTTCCTCATATTTTGAGTAATTTCTAATAATTACACTGCTTTATCATAAATCTTACCTTTAAGGAAAAAAATAACGAATTTCGCAAACCTCCAAGAGAATAATATTACCCAAGGCTCAATCGGTTTTATGGGGCCGTTTACACCGTAGACCATGCGCCCAACGGAGCTATTAAGGAGAATCACTTTTGTATCCCCTTTAACCGAACACCATGCCATTAGAAAATGCGTATTCTTTTCTGTTACGGCTCAAGTTTAACAATAAAAAAGAGTATCTTATTACTTTACTGGGCCCAGAGGTATCGCTTAAAAGTTTCAATAACAAGGGCCGTAATTCTTATTGCAACATTTACAGTTTCATATTAAAGTACGCTTTCTTTGAAGCATAGCTAAGGATTGTTTATGAGTAATGCATATACCACAAGACTTAGGTAGATTTACTAATAAATACAGATATATACATTTATTGCAAATTATAATATAACTAAAGAGAGATAAATGACTGCATATCTTATTTAATTTAACACGTTCACTACTGGGTCGATATGGGTGATGGCTCGTCACAGACTGAATACGACAACTTCGCAACCCTTAACAGTTTTTAAGCGATTCTTGTATCCGAAGTGTCTGTTCTGAACAGGATTCCGCCATTTTGTTTCAGGGCCATTAAAGTGACCAGAAGTCTGTAAGTGGTCATGGACATTGTAATAGGCCGGTGGCTATTTTAGTCGTTTCCAAGAAATAAAATAACCCGACATACCTTTATCTAATTATGCATGTATTAATATAAATATCAAGAATACTAATTTAAACACAGATCTGGATGTTATTCACAGATTACAATACCTAATCTAACTGGGCCTTTTAATACAATAATAAAAAGCATAAAAATATTTTGAACACAAAGTTGGATACCATTTCTGAAATAGACTATAAGGCCTAATTCGGCGTCTTTATGTAGGTACATATGCGCGTTAAAAAATAATTAAAATATTAATTTGAATACAAATTGAAATGCCATTTCACAGCTGAACACCTGCACCTTTACATGGTATGTTTTGTCTACTGCCGACTGTAAAACAAAGCTAAAGACTAGATAAACGACAAGCCACTAAAGTAACCCTCTACACGCAGGGAAACTACATAAGTCTCTTTACTTACTTTACATAAACTCGTATAACTTGGACATAAGTTTGAATTTGGGGCCAGAATATTTGCCGCGGTACATGGTTAGAGATCACGAAGGCCACTATAGTGGCCGTCGGTAGTGAACATGTGATATTCTCTCAGTCTGGCAAATGCATTATTATTAAACTAGAGCAACTACAATATTGTTAGGCAACTAATTGGACTCTTCTGATAACACGACTGATGCAAGTAAATAACTAAGAAAATATACCGTCACTATGCAACCAAATCAGGTGTAATTGCAGAATATGTCTCGTTGTTTCTGTTCCCTAGGTATTATTCGTTCAAAATGTTAAGCGATTTCTTTTCAAGGCAGGCCTTGGTCAGCTTTAGTTAAAAACTGTGTAACAATTTAACACTATTAAAATTGAACACGGTGTCAGCTAATCACGAATTAAATTCTCTTTTTGCAACCTGCTGTTAATATTGTGAGCTGAGAAGCAAAAATAATTTTTTTAAGGTGTTCTTGGCATTTATAAATTATAATATAATGCATAAACAGCATTTTAAACCCATGGATCTGCTCTGGCCTGTCGGAAAGTCTTCCAGAGCCATTGAAACTAACACACACACACACACACACACACCATCACACACACCTACACACACCTATACGGAGCTTGGGGGTCTTGGGAGGTACTTGCTTCTCAAGAGGTGTTGTGAGGTCCGTTCTTAATTACAGCTTTGCGAATATGTAAAAGACTGAACCCCCTATATGTTTCCTTTTTCTTTTTAAATACAACCATACACACTGCAAACACTCGAAAAAAAAATATTTCATCAGTACATAACCAGTGTTGTGAGGTCCTCAAACATGCTCCGCATTCGTGCATTGCTGTGAGGTCCAACATTCCTTGGACACGATTTTGCGAGACCATGTGAGGTCCTGGTCAACAAATAACTTAGATATTTTAAGTTTATTACTACTGAGATCTTGTTAATCAGTATAAATACTTACAAATCACTAAATAGTAATATTTTTTATTTAAGAAATTTAAAGTTCCGAAAGACCAAATCAAAATTATTCACAGGAATTGTAAATTTAGTTTAGTTTCTTTCTTGCCTTCAAATTTAAGACTTCTTTGTTACAGTTTAGAGTTGTTACGGGTGTACATATATCGTTGGTTGTACTAATATTTCGTTTTAACATGTTTTCATTGTCGCACGAAAGAACTGCATACGAAAATATGTTGGACTACTGGACAGAGTTATACTATTTTACTAAGTTTTACGTAATCCGCGTGTACGACACTAAACTATTTTGGTGTTTGTCGATTTTAATTGCGCAATATTGGGCATTGGGCAAACAACATAAATAATAGAAAATCATGGGCGCAGTATCGTTTAACAGAAAGATATTTTGCTTGTTCGTGACATTTATTCATTGGATGCAAGCTTATAATAGTGTATGTTATAAAATAGAGGGTTTAATTAGTGTTAATTAACATCATAGTTAGCCAGTATTATTGTATCCTAAACACAGAGTTGTAATGAATGAATTAATTTTGCATATTTGCAAGCTACATTACTAAATAAATATTTCTGCCGAAGCTTTTAAAACTTTTTCCACAGGGAGGAGATAAAATAACTGAACCTATATTTTTTACATAAACTGCGTAAACTGGAAAATTACCTCAGAACAACAAAATTACCTCGTAAGAACATACAGAAGTGGAACGCGAGGCTTTTGGTGTGTATTTTTTGTCTTCACATATCGAGTCTTATACATAAACTTAAATGAATTTCACTTGTATCCAAGAGTATGTGCCAAAGTTAATGGAAATACCATCAAAACGTATACTTTTAAAAGTGAAATTTTTGGGCTATTCTCTTCTAATTATATCCAATTTGATATAATTGTTAGAAGATTGTAATTTAATTAGGTAAATTTAAATTTTATTCCCCTACCGGTCATCCCAAAAAGAAGATAGGGACTATACAGCAAATTTGGATAAGTTCGAAATTCAAACTTCTTAAAAAAGAAGCGAACACTTTAACTCTTACGATAATACTAGCAGCACACGCCTATATGAACACCTGCTCATGCACAGGAATATTAAAAAAAATTTGAATATCATTAAGCCATATCAATGCATCGTTGTAAGGGCCGACATTCTTGGATAAAATTTCGCGAGACTGGCGAGTTCCATTGAATTGAAGGTTTTGGGATAATGTGTTAATTATTTCTTGCTTTGAGGCTCAGTGAATACGCAATTGGTAAAAATAAAAAATCTTTCAATTAATACAACTTACTTTTTATTTTAATACAAAACATTTAACAAAAAAAACAAGTAGGATATCGATAGATATTTCCAAGAAAAACCTCGGATAGAGATTTTACAGTGGAACAAAAATATTTATACACACATTCTTTACGTGTTCTATATAGGAGACAAAAATTACCTCGTAAGATGATTTTTCAGTGGAACGCAAAATTTTTCAAATGTGTATTATCTTATATGTACAGAAGAGTTTCTGTTTTCAAGTGATTTTCGTTTGCTTGATCACGTGAATCATTACTAACCATTTTATCATTAATTACACGTATATGAACCACCCGTTGAAATACCTACATACGTAATTACTGATAAAATGGGATGTATCGATTTACATCATCAAGCGAACTAAAATCCATCTGGATTGAAACAGCAACTCTCCTTAGTTTGTATGTTGATGCATACGTTACTATAGGGTGTTAAATTTAAATTTACGTCACGTGCATCCAAGAAACATTATGTTAGAAGAGAAAAAAGAAAGTACTTAGGGATAAAATTATTAGACTGTCCTTTTACTTCTAACTACATATCTAATTTGATTTCGTTTTCCATATTAAATTTGTAATTCCCCCTTTCCCCGCTTCCCGATTTAAATAATGAACACTGAACAGTATGTGCAAAAAAGTGTCATAAATAATAATAATTGTCATAATATACAGTGTAATTTTAATATGCAGTATCTACAGGGTGTTTCCTAAATTGATATATTTTTTAAATCCTTGATAGTAGAGAATATAAGATTTCGTGTTTAAAAAAATATAAGAAGATTGAAAACTTGTGAATATTAGTGGCTAAAGTTTGTGGTGTTTTCGGTGTTTTTAATTTTTTAATATAGAATAAATTAGTATTGCAAGTCTTTAACAATTTTGACATCTCATGCAGGTAAAATAAGTTGGGAAACTGGTTGCTCTAGTTGCCAATTTAAACCTAACCTAACAATGGCCACATGCTCATCCTGTAAAACATCGATCTCTGAGGAATCTGAACTCAGATGTGATATCTGCATGCAGGATTTTTGCTCGGATTGCTTTCCGCTGAGCAGCTCTGAACTCAGAGTGGTCCCACTAAAAAAACGAGTGTTGGTGATATGTTGCACATCTTGTAAATCTGCTGTGCGGTGTTCCCTTTTGAATGCTGAAAGAATTCGTCACCTAGAGGAGGAAATCAGTTTGCTGAAAGCAAGTATTGCTGATAAAGACCAGATTATCTCAGATAAGTCTGAAATTATAAAACTTCATCAGGCTAGGAATGATAATAAAGTAGTAGAAATTCCTACTGTCCCAGAAATATCCAACCATGCTGAACGTGCGGATGTTACTTTGAGTCAGGTAAATAGGGCAGTGAACTCTGCTTTGCGAGAAGTGGATTCTAACTTACATCAACAAAATCCAGCTAATCTTAACGCTCATGGTTCTGGATTGATGGGTGCTTTTGGAACGAGCAATCGAAATACTAGAATGAATCCTAATGCTCAGACCAGCTGCTTTGAGGGAGTTCCTATGAAAGTATGGTATCATGTGAGTCGAGTTAATAGGTCTGCAACGAATATAAATGTCATTGATTACATTAAAACAAAAGCCAATGTAATTGGAGACGAGCAGCTGATAGTGACTCAACTAAATACTAGAGGTGAAACTAGTTCTTTTAAGGTGCGAATAGATAATAAGTATGTACCTTTAATTGAAAAAGAGAACTTCTGGCCTGAAAATATTCTTTGCAAACAGTTTGTATTTAGGCGTCAACAACAAAATTCAGCAGGAGGAAGATTAAGATACCAACCAAATACAGAGCAAAGAAATCAAGAAAATTTTCGAGTCACCCAGGGAAACAGGAGGAGGTACTAATTAATGACAAACTGACTGTTTACTACCAAAATGTAAATGGTCTACGTACAAAGTTGGATATTTTGAATAAAAATGTATCAATTACTCATTATGATATAATTATGTTTACGGAGACTTCTTTAAATTCAGATTTTATGGATTCTGAACTTGGTCTGATTAATTACATTGTCTATCGAAGAGACAGGGATTCGAATGATACTGGTAAACTGAGGAATGGTGGTGTTTTGATTGCAGTTAAGAATCATGTGAAGTCTGAACTATTAAGTTTGGCCAACAGTAAATCTGAGGAGATATGGGTATCTGCTGACATAAATGACCATGTCAAAGAAATTTTTTGCTGTGTCTACATTCCACCATCATCCAGCTCTGAAATTTATGCAATGCATTGCAGTTCTGTGGAGAACGCTAGAGAACAATATCCTGACCATAAACTATGTATAGCGGGGGACTATAACCTTCCCGGTTTGAAGTGGTCTAATGATTCCTTGGGTGTTTTTATTGATGGATACTCCACAGCTGCTGAGTCCCTCATAGAAACATTCCCATTTCTTAAACTTTATCAGTTGAACACTATACCTAATGCCAGAGGAGTTATGTTAGATCTGGTTTTCTGTGAGAACACCTGTGATACTGTACAAATGGCAGATGATAGTTTGATTGACTGTGATAGACATCATCCTGCACTTCTTATCGATATAAAGTGTGATACTAAGATAAAAAATATAGAGTATGAAGATGAAATATATGATTTTAAAAATTGTGAATTTGATGAAATCAGCACATTCCTTTTGTGTACCAACTGGGATCTCTGCCTTAACTCTAGTGGTATTAACTGTGATATATCTGTTTTTTACTCAGTTTTAGATTATGCTTTTAACTTGTATGTACCCAGGATAAAGATAAAGAATAGTTATAAGTTTCCGCCCTGGTTTTATACAGAGTTGAAAACTAATGTTTTCCAAAAAAAGATGGCACATAAAAAGTATAAACAAACTGGTAAGATAGATGATTATTCTGAGTTTTGTAATCTTAGAGCTATCTGTAAGGGACAGGCTAAAATTTTGCATTGTAATTACATTCATAGAGTGGAAAATAATTGTTATCGGGATCCCAAATGTTTTTGGTCTTATATAAAGTCAAGGTCAGAAAATAATGATATACCTGTTTCTCTTAAGTCTGGTGACCAAACTGCGACGGATGGGCAGAGCTCCGTTGATTTGCTTGCGGAGCACTTCTCCTCTGTGTATGAAAACCCAGAGCATCGAATTTACAGTACAATGGTACAGGTAATGGGGGTAATTACCCCCCCCCCCCCAAGAAATATCTGAAAAATATTATTGCTCTATTAAAAGTAGCCTGTTTGCATTACACACATTTTAGCAAAAACTTTTTTCCTAAAAATGATTTCCTTTTTTATTTTTATACTTCATGCTTCGGCTCCATGCAATGTTGTAAAACTTCATAAATTGGGCGCCTGAATAGGAAACATGCCTGCATCACGTCCTATGTGGACCGACACGCGACATTTCGGCCTTCAGGGCTTTATCCATATATATTATCCAAGTTCTTAGTAGTAAAAGATTTGATTTTTACACAAATATAATAATTTAATATATATTTGTTTCTTAAAGTGTGTTTTGTATTTTGATTTTTTGGTAATTATTCGGATTACCGGAAAAGGCGAATTTTTTAATGAAATTTTGCACAGACCCTAATTTTAGGTCGTAGAACACGAATCCGAAGTCAGTTTTTGGCGGTCTCGTATGGTTTTTCCAAAAAAAATTTTTTTTTGGAAAACTTTTAGGTTACCTTTTTTTTATAGATTCCCTTAAGTTTCGACACTTTCACTTAAACATATCTGTAAACTTATAATTTTTATTATATTTCGTCACACAAAACACCACATTTAGGCAAAAATAGCTAAGAAAATTGCGTTTTTCGATAGAAAATTCCATTTACTCGCTAAGTTGCCGCCATTATTTTCCTACCTGTCAACGTGTCAACAATAGATTTCTGTGTCCGTTGTTGTCACGTTTACTTATTTTTTATGGAAATGCATGCTGATGCATGCAACCATATCTGAACAAAAAGGTGTATACCCAACCCAAGCAAACCTGAGCAAAAAGGTGGTCAGGTTTGCTCAGTTTTGATTGATATAGATACATATATATCTATATCAATCAAAACTGAGCAAACCTGACCACCTTTTTGCTCAGGTTGGGTGAGCAACAAGGTGGTCAGGTTTGCTCAGTTTTGATTGATATATATATATATATATATATATATATATATATATATATATATATATATCTATATCAATCAAAACTGAGCAAACCTGACCACCTTTTTGCTCAGGTTTGCTTGGGTTAAAATTGTTAAAATTTGTGGGAAAAACGATTTGTAAATTTGGCAAACGCGTCTTTCGCTCAGAAATTTCGAGAATGTGGACCTCGGGCTGCGTGTTTATTTTCTTTCAGTTTTTTGATATTTTCTCTGATTTTGTAATGTGTTTTTACATAAATTTGCCTAATTATGGTTCAGAAAAATAGTGTGTGATAACTTGTATAGATGTGTTTAAGTAAAAGTGCCGAAATTTAAAGAAATTCATTGAAAAAGCTAACCTAAAAGTTAATTTTTTTTTTTTGGAAAAACGATACGAGACCGCCAAAAACTGACTTCGGATTCGTGTTCTACGACCCAAAATTAGGGTCTGTGCAAAATTTCATTAAAAAATTCGCCTTTTCCGGTAATCCGAATAATTACCGATTTTTTTTCTTAATTTTATTTTGATCCGCTAGACAGAGACAGAATTTTCCATCAGTTTTTCATGCTAAAATAAGGACCTGTTCAATCCACACTGAAATTACCCCCCCCCCCCCCAAAAGGAAAAAATATAGACGCCCTTGATGGAAATACCATCAAAATAACAAGAGACATTATTTCCAGGAAAAACCTCGGGTAGAGATTTTACAGTGGAACAAAAATATTTATACACACATTCTTTACGTGTTGTACATAGGAGGCAAAAATTACCTCGTAAGATGATTTTTCAGTGAAACGCAAAATTTTTCAAATGTGTATTATCTTATATGAACAGAAGAGTTTCTGTTTTCAAGTGATTTTCGTTAGCTTGATCACGTGAATCGTTACTAACCATTTTATCATTAATTACACATATTATTATATGGACCACCCGTTGAAATACATACGTAATTACTGATAAAATGAAATCGATTCACATGATCAAGCGAACTAAAATCCATCTGGATTGAAGCAGCAACTCTCCTTATTTTGTATGTTCATGCATACGTTACTATAGGGTGTTAAATTTAAATTTACGTCACGTGCATCCAAGAGACATTATGTCCGAAGAGAAAAAAGAAAGTACTTAGGGCTAAAATTATTAGTCAGTACAGGGTGTTTCCTAAATTGATATATTTTTTAAATCCTTGATAGTAGAGAATATAAGATTTCGTGTTTAAAAAAATATAAAAGAATCTTAATTTTTTTGGCATTAGAAAGAGCGTGCAATACGGTCCTATCTAAATAATGTATCTGTTATTGGTTTATTACCGTTAATACATGTACTAGAAATACGTAAATAAATAAAGTTTTACAAATTTTTTAGCGGTTTAAAATAATTCTACATGTAATTTTTCCTTTCGGCTTATCTGATAAATAATTTTGCACAGGATCGGATATAGATTTTTAGCAAACTTTTGAAGCCTATATGTCTGCCTGGTTTTTGAGTTATTTAAAAAAGTAATTCGAAAAATCATTTTATTTTAACGAGTCCTACAGACAGTTAAAAAAGAAAGAAGTGTCAACTGAGAAATACGTAAGACGTACACACAAAAACACGCAAAGAATTTTTCTTACAATTACTTCCTTGTGAAAGTTTTATGTTCGGATTAAATTTTTTATCGTATTGCAGAGTATATCTATAAGAGAGCATGTTTATATCATGGCATTATTCTTTTATTAAAATACTTGTTGAAAAAGCATTAAGAATACGAAAAATATGGGAAGTTATACTCCAGGCCTTATGTTAGCGGGCAGTGGAACAAAAAAGTGCAGTGGGGAACCAAGTGTGTGCAGTGGGAAAATGATTTTTTTGGACCTAAAAATAACTAACTGCCCATAATTAATTCGTATTTGCGTTCACTCTCCATCGCCAATAATGTTGAGTCATCGGCTATTTATAATTCCCTTCCTTTATCTTTCAGTTACATTCACCCCCCCCCCTTCCATTTTAATGACAAGAAAGATCAATAATAATAATGTGCAGTAGGAAAAAAAGCTAAGACTAAGGCCTGTTATACTCTACATACGCCACCATCTTGTAAATGACAATATGAATGCCAAATTTATGTTTTTAAAATAAAGTGATAATAACAGCGGGTTGCACAAAACTTTTAATCAAGTAGTAAATTTAATTGACGTTTAGAGTCATATTTGGCAATGACGTTAGCATGAGTGCTGTCACATTACAAGTGTCTTATTAGTTTAATTCGTGATTAAATTGTTTGTGCAACCCGACGTAAGCGATATTACTAAATTTCCCAGTGGGATACTATTAACCTTTTTTCTCAACTTGACAAATTATGGTCTTATGGTTGCGGAACACTAAATTTGTACATTTTGCAATTTAAATTTCAAACTAAAATTGTAAGCAAATCTGTTATTCACAGGTGATATCTTACCATAATTTTTACTTGTGCATTTATTTCTAAAACTTTACACCTAGTCGTTCTAAAAATAAACAATCAGGAAATAGTGCAAAAATCTGAAGGGAAACACAGCATCAAAGGTTTTTCTTGCTGATGGCTGTACTACCTCTGGTAAATTGAAAAGTAATAGTAATAAGCACGATTCCGACCATCCGAGACGATGTGAGGTTTCGCATACACATAAGACTAATTAACATTGTCGTTTACCATCCATCGTTATTAGATCTTAGAAGGTCCTACTGTGTATTGTTGGACCTCGCAACAATAGTAACTTCCGTCTGACAAGTGTACAAAAAGTCACCTGCCAGAAAATCTGTGAACTAAAAATCCAACGTAAAAGGCCTTTGGGGGGTAATTTTAAAATATAGCTTTTATAGGTACAGAATCAATCGCCTTCATATGCAGAATGCGGATCTGCGGTTCTTTTGTTACGAGGTCCGGAATTAGGACCCCTTAACGAAAAAATACCTCCCAGCGCCGGTGGGTAGTGGCCAATTGACCTCGCAAGATACCCGAACTCCACACACACACACACACACACAAACTCATGGACTGGAAAATATTTAGCTTTCTACTTACCACTTAATAAACAAAATTCTGTTCTTCTGTTCCATTCTTATTAACTTGGGAAACAGAATGGTATTAATTTCATAATTTCCTTTTCCTTTTTAGTATATCTTGTGGTAAAATGCTTTCAGTACATTAAACAAATTCTTTAGGTATGGTAATTAAGATTAAAATTAATTATGCAAAAAATGTTCGGTTTGCGTGTATGCGTACATATGAATAAAATGTAGTTTAGTTAGATAGCAAGGTTATGAACCCTAGGATTCACTAAAGGTTTAATGCTTAGTACTTGTTTAAATTTAAATATTCTAATGATTAATTGATTATTGATCAGTTGGATTTTGGGGAGTGTTTGTTGTCTCTATTAATAAATTGTCGAACAGGGGCATCAGATTTCTGAAAATTTTACTAAACACTGTGCTAAACCTCCTCAAAATTTTGATTCTCTTACTAGATGGCGCTGGACATATTATTTCATGAATTTATTTTTTTACGTAATTCAGTGATGTCTAGGTAACCCACTTATGAGTATGTTTACATGTTTTTCCACTACTCAACTGATGGTGCTTGACCTTGCAAAGAAAATGTTTTGTGTGATATTGTTATATACAGTGTATGAAATAAAACATGATACGTTTTAACTTTTATATCTATATACGCTACACAGCGACGTTTAACTTCGCTGATCGGACTATCCTCCACCCGATCACTAAGGTGTAACAATGCCCGGCACGGTTATTACTTGGTTGGGTGACCGATTGGGAATCCCGTGTGTCACAGCTCTAAACAAGGAAGGTGGTAAAGGAATTCTTCCTCGGCCGAGGTGGTACCACCCTACACATCCTTTTAAAGGGCTGGTGAAATCGCTACGGATGTTTCCAGCTCCTGGATGTGTGAGTCGGATTTCCCCAGTACACTCACTTAGGCTTCAGTCTTCGTGGGCTGTCAGAAGGTAAAAAAATTCTGTTCTCCTCTTGTAACTTTTCTTAATTAAATATCACGTGTATTATTCGTACCTACTTATTGTGGTTTAATGTTTGTTTTGTCTTATTATGAGGGATTGACACAAGCGTGGCTGACTTTATAGCCATATAGTGGACTTCACAGCATGGCCTTAAGAACATAAATATTAAAATACCCAACCCTGATGGTAATTTTATATACTCGTACCAAAGATTTGAAAGCGTAAAAGTCCCGAGATATTTTTCTTATGCCTTCAGACTCGTCGCCACTTTCCCATATAAAATTAAAGTTTTAAATCCTTTGTTATACCACACTGTATAGAAGAAAAAATCTTTCAACGTCTTTTGCAGCAAATTCTTACAAGGTATTGGGACAGTCATACTTACACTCATCATAAGTCATGATAATAATACATTTATAAAATACAAATAACCAATATCTAGTCTGCTAAAGAATAGAACGAATTGGAATGTGTAATTGTTATTGTGGTTAAATCACGATGTCTCGACAACAATATGTGTTTGCAAAGTTGACGCCTCGACGGTATCGGCTTTGAGAAAAAATGTATGGTGTTGCCTATCCTTACGTCCCAGCAACTGACCTTCAAGAGGGTGCTTCCAGGTAGCCGGCAAATTGGTGGAAAACACCCTCATGGTGCATGCGCGCAATTTAAATTGCTAAGCAGATGCATTAAGTTGTCCCGTGTAACATAGTCAATATAGGTAACACCGCTACGCTACCCTACGCTACTTTTATATTTGACTAGTGTCGTTCGCATTCACATATACTTAATTACCAGACGCGTTCCTACAACCGTAACCATCCCCTGTAAAGCTTGAAACACAGTTATTCGAACGGCAAAAATGCTGAAAGAATTAATACACTTTCTTATGCACGAAAATGGAAGGGCTCCTAGCTTTATGTTTTATCTTTTGATATTCGTCTCAAAATTGCCCTAAAAATTAATAATGTTTGCTATGACCATTTTTGCGCACAGCTCTGCAAGACCGTTTTTTCTGATGCCCCTCTTAAAATCTTATGAGGAGTGTTCCTATTTCCGCGATTTGCTTGGTTTTCAAATGATTTTCATCTTAAAACTTGCTGCTAAAATGAATTTAATTCTAGTACTTATTGTGGAAAATATATACCTACATACTTAAATTGTCAATATATTCATAAATTTGTGAAAAAAATAAATAAATTCATAGTGCAAAACGTAGTTCTCCTATTCTTACAATTATCAATTTAAATCCTTTGTTATAAAATTAGACTTACATGCCTTATCACTAGTGAATCTGGTATTAATTTTATAAAAATAAAATAAAATTTATTTTTAAAATAATTAAGAGAAAAAGTGTTCCAAACAGAATATCGTCCAACGATACAAGACATGAGTACTGTCAGATTAAAAGTATCCAATTAGTTTAATTATTGATTAAATTGTTTGTACAACTATACATTAAGTGTACAACATACTTTAAATTAAAAGATTTTTAAAAAGATAACGTGTGCCTTGCTATTTATTAAAAGTCCTTTCCAAGCTTTTTACTTTTTAACACCTTCTCCAACCTTTTTACGTCTTATTAATGGTCGTAGTCGCGTTCAAGCTCCGACAAGGGTTGATTATCAATTACCAAGCACAGATTTCGTAATTGCTCATCTGACTATCCTCGGGGATATGCCGATCGATGTCTACATCGTCTCGCTTAACCCTCTCTCGTTCCCTAATTAGCGAGTACCTGCCTACCTCTCTTTAATCCTTCTCGTGTACACATGCCCCATGAACGTTGACTTAGGACTTTCACAATCATAAACGTTGTTAGCGATGGCGATCTGGGATATTTGTTGATGACGACCAAAGATATTTTAATTTAGACCAGAAATTATACTATGTTTGTAGGTAAATATTGAACTTCTATTTCACGGCAATCCTTAGGGATCAATGGGTCAAGAGAAAGTGCTATAACAAAAACTGACTGATTATTAAATTACATCATATTTGGTGTTTTGTGGAAGTTTTACTAACTAATTAACAAAATTAGTCCGGTTGTAACTGCCTCGACAACTAAACTTTCTAGATCGTTAATTCGGTTTTCTCATACTACATTAATTGTTGTGATAAAAACCGTTTGTATTTCGTTTGTGTTATGAATTCTTCAGTATGCTAGTGCTTTTGTAAAAATAATGTTAGTTAAGTTAAGCATATGTCGGAGGATTGTGCTTGCTTTACCGGGTATATTCAAAGAAGTTTATTTAATTGTACTTTTAAGCTGCTCTACGTGCGTATAAAATATACTTTAAAATAAAAACCAGAAAAAAATAGATGCGGGATGCTCCGGACAGATTTTTGTATATATTTCTTCTGTAACAATTTATAACTTCTAAAAAGTATACAACACCAGTAATTATTAGTGATTGTTAAGCTTTCCCTTCAATATCTTTAGGTGTAAAAACTGTAATTCCAAAATATATTTACGATATAATATGACAATCTTAAGAGCCAAATTTTGTCAAAAAATTTAAATACATAGAAAAACTTATTCTCGATAATAGGGAATATGCATACAACCCAAATAAATCTTAAATATTTTTTTTATAAATTTTTACATAAATTAAATATTTGTGGAGATGGTTTTTATCAATTTAGTTTGTTCTTTATTGACAAAAAGCACTGCAAATTATCGAGCAAATTTCGCAACTTGTAAAACGTGGTCCCACTGGCTGTGACGCCAAAAGTATTTTAGTAAGTACATGGCAAATTCCTGTATTGTAGGGTCATACAAAAATCAATAAAAATGGCATTTAATGCTTAACTCATCCAATGAAACATCCCTGCATTTAAAGTAGAACGTTCCTAAAAACGTATTCATGTATATTTAAAGCCGAAATCGATCAAGCAACCTTCCAATCTTGCAGCAAAAAATGGAATTTTTGAGAAATTTTGACACACCGTATTTTAATAATTTCGACCTAAATAAATTGCAATTCTTTGTTTTCATGGCAATGGCCGAAAAATTAAATGTTTTTGCATGTCCCCGATGCCAATAAACCTATTTATTTATAACTTAAACGAAAAAATAAGCGATTTAGATAAGTGAGAGGTATTCTTAGATAATTAAAGGATAAAATAAACCCAAAAAGAATCACTAGATAGGAAAATTAGCGTAGAATTATGTCGGTTAAAAATAGATTTTGTTAGAAAAAATCAAAAAAAATCAGTTTTTACCACTTAAATACCCTCCTGGATGACCCATTCTGTATTCATTTTAATGTTAATGTCTGATTATCCCTCTAGAGGATAGCGTTGAAAAATTGGAAAAAATTAGATATGAGAAAATTCGGTTGGGTTGGGGAAATAATTTTTCGGGTGTGAAATGACTTCTTTAAATAAATTGTGCAATAAAAACATACATTCATATTCCCTATTATTGGAAAGACAAGTTTAAACATAAATTATCTATGAAAACGCATCTATTTAAAGTCAGATGGCAAATAGAAAGCATGCAGTGTTTGAAAAAAACGACAATAATTGGCTTAATGAAAGGATTGCTTGACGTTTACCATGCATAATGCGACCTGGTTCGGCAGCTATTTCAAAGGCTTCTTTTCATCGAAAAACTGTTCAAAGAAGCTGCAGAAGGACAAGTTAAATCTTTCCGAGTATGTATGTGAGTCAAACCCATAGTGGAAAAGTCTCATGGGAAGTCTATAATTTAAATGCAATAAAGGCTGCTCATTACATCCCTTGCTAACAAACACCAAAGAAAAATAAGTCGTTCTTTTTTGAAGGAACGATAATGTAAATTAACGCGTCAACCAAAAAACTTTACTGAACCTGATTACACTAGAGGAGTGGTAAATAAAGCAGTGACGATAAAACGGTGACGAAGCAGAATTTTAAATATTCTTTACCAATTTGTTGTTTTCTCTCATGAATATTATATAAATGTGCCGAAAAAAAAAGAAATAAACTAGTTTCGAATGAAGCAACACCCATGGACTTATGTAATATATTTTATACCAGCAAATGATATAGGCCACATTTTTGGTTCAAAACCCCACCGTGTAGCGACAAAAAACTTAGCTATTGTTAATTAAACCCATTACAACATTCCATTAGGATCATCTAAATGAAATATGTTGTTCCCTTAGTGGAGCTTTGCTTTGATCAACAATATGCTCTTTTTTCACTCTGTTTCAATTCAAGTAACGAGAATACTATTTTATTCGGGGCTAAAAGTAATGTACCAATAAAAATTAGTACCAAAATTTACCAACTTCGACTAGTGAGACAAACAGTATGGCTCTATTTTCCTGTCATTATTTCAACTAAAAAGTACTCAAAAACATCCATGTCATGCAGTTTAGGCGGGTCGAAGGGGTCACTATATCACACAAAATTTTCTGTCTATATCTCCCGGACCATAAGGTAAAACACTTCTTTTAAAAGAAAATATCTAGCCAGTCGCCATATTACATCAAGGTGTACAAACAATTTTTTATTTCTCAAGACTATCCCTTAAAAATAGCAGTATGAATTTTTCAGACATAAAAATAAAAGTAAGATTACGAACAACAAAAATCGACTAAAATCAACAAAACATCACGAAAGGTGTGAGATGGGCAAATTTAAACAGATGGCGGGCCAGCACAGCAGTCCTATGACCCTTCTCCACTTCGTGACTAACAATTCATCAAGTTGACCTCATCTTGTTTTATAGCCTACTATGCCGTCTATCACAAGGTGTTGAAAAATGAGCCTATTGTATTATTCATACGACAGTAAGACATTGTTCTTTGTTTTCAGAAAAAAAATATCTAGAAAATACAAAAACACTATTCTACGCTAAAGATCTTTAAATATTAATGTAAAAACATTTATCAGTTGGTGTTTTTCAATCTTGTGGTCAAGTCCTAAAACTGTAGTAGCATTCCTTGTTTTGCCAGTCAACATTCCTCTACATTATTTCAGTTTAATGTTTAATGCGACTCCTCGTCGACTTTACAGTATCGACTATGCCTGGGCTGCTTCTAACTTTCAGCCATCGTCGACCGTGGCTTGTTAGCCGTTGATGAGGACAAAGACTCTATTTTGATTATGCCTTTGCCCCTCAGCTCAGGTGGATTAATGGGTACATTAATTTGCTATAATAGCTTGCTTAAAATTGGAAAAAGTATACTTTTACTACAAAAGAACTCACTTTTCGCAATAATAGGGAAAAAGATGGTTCCGAATTAAGTATTTAACGTATAGTCCGAGAGGTAAGAGCTGGTTTTATTATGATTTACTATGCCGAAGACGTAGGATATCTTTAATCGATTGATGAATTGGAAGATAAAACAGATTGCGGTTTGTACATCATCTTCCCACATCCAGTAAGTTTATTATGATACCTGTTTTACTGGGCCTAGTTAAAAAGGTTTGTCACCTACATGAGGTTAAATAATTCTTTTAGTAGCTGTCCAATGAAAATCAATATTCCTTCGGTAATTTGTTAGTCCTTAACGAGTTAGTGCGGTGCATTCACGGATCGCATGATAGGCTCACAACATAATCTGAACAATAATACAATTCCAGGACTTCTGTAGTCAATGGTTGCCCCAGAATCCGATTCCAGTAAGACGTGCCAATCCACTATGCCAAACTGCCACGAATCAGAGTTTTCGATATTCCAAGTGCAGACCGAGAGAATGTGAACGTTACAGCAGATCCGCGTCCAAGGAGCTTTTATTGCCCTTTATGCCTTTGTGTCCCGGCACCCTCGCAATTGTGAGTTCATTATGGCTGCCCAAGGCCCGAAGGCACTAAAGACAGTCCTAGACCAATTTTGAGTTTTTCTCATGACACGCTAGTGCTTTTACAGCTACCTGAACTGTCAGAGTAGATCAGAATGTCCATGCTTATGTATCCTGTTTCACCAGCAGGCAGATTTGGTGGCGTGGTGTGGTGAGACACAAAGATAACCTTACTGATATCTACCGTTATTTTAAAACTGATCGGTGAGACGAAATTGTGATATCGGGGCGTGGCAAACTGGGTTTCTATAATATTACGATGCTATCATGCCGATGTGGGAACCACATTCTGGATTAGGTGTTGTGTATATCTTGTATGTTTGTGCTAGATGAGGTCGTGTTCGAAACCAGTGCCAATAGATTCGAATGATTATGCATTCTGTATGGAAACAAAATGTGAATGGGATTAGTATTGTTTGATTTATCATGTGAGAGCGAATATGACGAACTGCTATAAATTTAACAAGGTTTGTGGCCCTCAGTCTAAATTGATTTTAGAAACTGCGAGACTTGTTATCTAGTTCAAGCTTTGCGATTTTTCAGCATAAATATAATTGGGATTATTAAAACAAAGTAGTAGTTAGATTATTTATGCAAAGAAAAAAATTATATATTCACAAACACAATAATATTCGTGTTTACAACGATACTCATACACATTGTGGACGAATATGGTATGGTAATCAATAACTTTAGACTACGGATACTACCACGTACTACGGCCTTTTAGACCTATAAAATGTCCTACTATTAATGCGTGTGACGATCTCGTTTCGCAAATAAATTTTACTTACCCCTGCAGTCGCTATATTGGTCTGTAGATCGTTCGTCTCTGACAAGCTACGCCCTCTTTTTTGCTGATACATTAGGCCTTAAGAGTATTGCCAATAATTGCTCTCATTTTTTTATTTTAAGGAAAAAGCAAAAACCTGTGTAGGCAGAAAGTAGATTAATTCGTATAAAAATGATGAAAACAGTACAAGTTATCACTAGGTAAATTTTTTTTTCTACTAGCGTGCGCAATTCACCGTTTTCCCGCACTCATTTTGTCTCTGAAAGACTAAGTTTCCCGCACCGTGCGGGAAAATTTTTCCCGCACCGTGCGGGAAAATTTTTCCCGCACTGAGTGCGGGAAAATATTTTTTAATGTTTTATATTTAAATAAAATTTTGGTGATGTATGAATAATATTATTATGAAGTCTTAGAGTCATTTCCAATAAAATCATCATCACATCCACGTCCCTAGATATTGCACCGGGTCCCAGTAGCGTCCATGAAAGTTCAACACCTCTGTCTCTTCAAACTTCCACTATGCAGAATCAGTCAACTTCAACCTCTCTAGCTTCAGCAATTAATTTACACAGTGCATCCAATTGTACTTTTACGATAAATATATATAATAAGTAATAAGTAAACATTATATACCTGTTATTTTTTATTTATTAAAAAATAATAAACTTTGTAAAAATGATGTTGGTTTTTTTAACGCTAGTAGAAAAAAATTTGATCCTAACTCATGCGGAAAGGCACTTTCCCGCACTCGACTGCTTACCCGAACTCCGCTTCGCGTCGTTCGGGTAACGGCAGTCGCTTGCGGGAAAGTGACTCTTTCCGCACTTGTTAGGATAATAACTATTTCAGCCGTCATTTTTTTTAAATGGTTACATACATTTTTCTTTTTCTCCATTTCGGTAGATCGCTTAGTAGACAGACAACAACCGTAATATTTGGTATCTTAGAATAAAGAATTTTGTAAGAAAAAAATATCAAAAATTAATAATAAAAAATTTATTTATTTTAAGGCAAAATCGTAACATCGTTGAAACGAACTAAGCAACAATATCCAACAAATAAAAAATTAATTTAAAAAAATATCTAAACACTAAAACTTTCCATGACATTTCGATTTTTTAACTTTCAAATGGACAGGCCTGTTTCTGTACATGAAAACATTATCAAAAATTGAATTTCAGAAATGAAATCGCATGTGGTGAGATATCGCTGGCCATTCGATTGTACCCCTTTTGCATAACGACTGGTTTGGAAAGAACGTTGAATTTTTATCGGATCCCCATACATATCATTAAATTTTAATTATCCTTTTTTATATCATAACCATTTTTAAGCATTATAATGCAAACAAAGTAAAACTTACTTTACATTTTAGGCACTGATGCCAAGTCCTATCCTGTGAAGTTAGAAGTGGCATTTGCACATATTTTAACAAAAAAGAATGTCACGGTTGTTAAGACAAAAACTTATTTTATAAACTTTGATATTTTTTTCTTAAACTTTATTATCTAAAATTCCTCAACTTTTATATGGTTGTTTACACGGCTAAATCGATCTAAACGATCTCAAACGATCTACTGAAATCGGGAGAAAAAATTTATGTTACTACGTATTGAGGAAATATAGTGGTGACATCATTACGTCAAACTGACAGCAAAAACAAATTGTCGATACTGTCAAAATACGCGTTTAATTAAACTTAAAAACGTTTACATCAGGCGGCATTTCTCACGTGATGTCCATGTTGGCCAACTTAATTTCATTTTGACATGGTTTCTCGGCATTAAAATTTTTAACAATAACATTATACGTATATTAAGTATAGGTTCATATCCTGCAAGTAATTATTTAAATTATTTAAATTTTTAACGTAATATAATGATTTAATTCAGAAGATTAATAGGTATATTAAAAAATCTATGCTGACATGGTGACATTTTTTCTGTCACTAGGACTTCAATATTCTTTGTAAATATTGTTTCCCTATAATAAATCATAAATTATCTTGAAACTCTTATTAATACGTTAAAAATACCTATATAATATAAGGCTATACTTAATATACTTATAATGATATTGTTAAAAAATTTAAAGCTGAAAAAACATGTCAAAATGAAATTAAGTTGGTCAACATGAACGCCACGTGGAAAATGCCGCTTAAATTTTTTTTCTGCAATGCCTAATAAAGGCTGTAGAACCTTGGTTCCATACATTTGAAGCGTCCTGTATATCTGCAAGATTCGTCTTATCAAAACGTAATTTTGAAAATTTGGAAAATTATTTAAACAAAAATCTTTATAAATTTAATTATTCTTATCAGCATTTGAGCGTTCAATTAAACTTTTTTCTCGCAAGTGCATCTCGTTGCACAATGCACATGTAAAAATAAACCGAAAAGTTTTACATGAAGCGCCAACATTTGGCCAAATTAAGTTCCATTAATTTTAATAAAAGCTTTCAACAATGGTTTTGTTACAGTCTTTTTGTACAATAATTATGTGTTAATATTTACATTATTATCGCATGTGTAGGTTAATTAGAAATGTGGTAAATAAAATAACAGTTCTGTAATTTATTACTGGGACTAACAAAAACACTTCAAGCGAATAGTTTTTTGTTACGTTTTTTCCTCACTTGAAAAACATTTAAGGGTTTAGTCGATTAGGCAAGAAGTGCTTTAAATTCACCAAACACTGGCAAAATAAGCCCAGAAAAGAATAAGAAAAAGACCAGTAAAAGCTCTACAAGTTTCATTGGGCTCTAAAAACCAGGCGGCGCAAAGCTCTTACATTCATAAATCGGGACACTGACAACGAACGGCATGACATATGTGTAATATTACATAACAATTTACATTGTCAAAAGGCAGCCTTTTTCTTTACGAACCAGTTTGATTACCTTGAGCCGACAAATCGGGTGAGGGTAAGATTTTATAAAATGAATATTTGGGCAAAGTGTCATCTTTTTTTTATAGGTTTAGTATTATAAATAGAGTTTCTGTTTATAAAGAAGTATTTCTTTAAGTTTGAGCAGAGGCTATAAAGAATATAGACGCACCCTCGAATACATCGAAAAGCGGATCTCCCACATTTGGTGGATTTACTGGTTTATGGTTTAATGATTTAAAAGTTTGTTATATATATATATATATATATATATATATATATATATATATATATATATATATATAATGGTGCGCAAACACGCTTTTAAACCATAAACCCACCAAATGTCTCCAGGGAGATCCGCTTTTCGGTGCACTCCAGTGTTCGTCTATGTATTATTTAGTCTATGGTATAAAGTAAGTAGAAAAGGTGACTTTAGAGGAAAAGATATTTTTGCAGCAACATTATAACTTAAAACGATTTTTTTTACCTGGGAAAATCAGGGAGATTGCTGAAAGACTATCACTTATTTGTGATTTCATTTGACAAAAAAATATGTGATAAAGCCTTTAAGTTCTTAAATTTCCGCTGGAGTGCATCTGCTTGTAACGTGGAGAACAGAAAGCTTATAACGGCCTGACAGGATGCATTTGTGCAATCATTGCTGAAAACATTTTTCTAAAAGATTACAGTAGAGCCGTGTAACTGATTAAAATATGCCTGTTTCATAGTATTTTGTTTTAGCTTATTGAAAATTTTAAATAAAGTATTATTAAAGTAGAATTAACCAAACAGGCGCTAGCCAGCGTTAACATCATAATTTATTTAAATAAAAATGTTAAATAATGCGGAGCCACAGAGGGTTGCTGTTCATTGCTCATTTTGTTAAGGGTACTACGCATTTAGTCATTTTAAAGAACAATTTTTCTCTTGATAACGTTTGTTTGCTCTTCTGTCACCAGAGATTGAGTTTCGACACGTAGAAAAATTGTTTAAATCAGATTAGGTTCAAGGATTCTTTTTTATAATTAAAAGTCACCGACAGAGAGTTTCTTTTTAGGATTTGCTTTATTATAACAGTAGAGTGGCGTACCATTCAATTAATAGATCTTTTCATAACCAACGTACACTCTTATAATTTATTTATTAACATCAAAACGGACATATATATATATATATATATATATATATATATATATATATATATATATATATATATATATATATATATATATATATATATATATATATATATATATGTATACAGCGTGTCTTCGGAAGTTCTTACCATATGGAAAAAAAAATTTATTATTTATTTTACGAAAAAAAGTGCCTCTTTATAAAAAGTTCTGCATCATGAGAAAATAGCATTTCCATTCAAAAATTTGATCTAGTACATACAGGGTGGCTCAAAAATGTAAAAGCCCTAATACCCGTGAAGCTAAAAAGACATAAAATCGTTATTTAAAGGTAAACGGCCACTGCAAATGTGCTAGAATTAACTTTTTATGTTAGTAAATTAGGTTTGGAACATACAGGAGGTCCCAAAAATAAAATTATTTTTTTTATCACCTTTACAAAAAAAGGATATCTTCATAAAAAGTTCTACATTGTGAAAACAGAGCATGGTTATTCAAAAATTTTATATAGGACATACAGGTGGTAAAATAATTTAAATTTAAATTGTGACTTTCAGCTGTTTAAGCCACCCTGTATTGTCCTACATCAAGTTTATAAATAACCATTCTCTTTTTTTACAAGGTAGAACTTTTTATGAAGATTTACTTTTTTTGTAAAGTTGATAATAATTTTATTTTTGGGACTCCTGCATGTTCCAAACCTAATTCACTAACATACAAAAAGTTAACTCTAGTACATTTACAGTGGCAGTTTACTTTTAAATATCGATTTTGTGTCTTTTTAGCTTCATGTGGATTGGAACTTTTACATTTTTGAGCCACCCTGTATGTCCATGATCAAATTTTGGAATGACGATGCTATTTTCTCATGATGCAGAACTTTTTATAAAGATGCGCTTTTTTTCATAAAATCAATAATAAAAATTTTTACCATATGGTAAGAACTTCCGAAGACACGCTGTATATATATATATATATATATATATATATATATATATATATATATATATATATATATATATATATATATATATATATATATACAGCGTGTCTTCGGAAGTTCTTACCATATGGTAAAAATTTTTATTATTGATTTTATGAAAAAAAGCGAATCTTTATAAAAAGTTCTGCATTATGCGAAAATTAAATATATAAATATATATATATATATATATATATATATATATATATATATATATATATATATATATATATATATATATATATATATATATATATATATATTTATATATACAGTGACCGGCAAAAAGTTCGCAACATATGGGAAAAATTTTTATTAGGTGAGTATTGGAAAAACTTTTCCGGGGGATCGGTTCTGCATGTCCGATAACCTAAAAATCGATTTTGACATACGTCACGTGACCACTGGTATAGCGTCAAATTAAAAAAAAATTGTTAATTTACAAAAAGTGAGGTTAGTTGACGAGATATCAAAAAAAGTTATTTGAAAAAATTGCTTAGAACAAAATTCTAGGTCCTTGTGCAAAATTTTAAGATTTTATTTAAAAAAATTGGAAAACTCAATTTTTTTTAAATATTTTTTTATCGATTTACAAATTTCCAGTTTTTTTCGTTTAGATAGCTTGGCTAATGTAAAGCCCATGTATCTGGATGAAAATAAACGAATGTAGTAGTTTTTTCTACAATTGACAGGACAGAGTTAAAAAAAACAGGGTTTCGCCGGACGCTAGCTGTTGCAATGATTTGTATCTAGCAGCAGTGTCAATTTTAGAGACATTTCAATGAGATTACATTGAGAAAACCTTAATCGTCTTAAATATATCTGAAGTTCGACTTTTTGTAAAGTTAAGGGGAGTAAAATAGATAATAAACAAAAAATTACCTGTTTATTTAATCGAAATTTCATAAACGAAAACCAATGTAAGAAAAACTTAAAAGTAGTCAAATTCTGTACTAACAACATAAAAAATCATTGTTTTTCCTTGGGTGCACAAAATTTAAAACTCAGTATGACCACCATTTCTCTCCATACATACTATTGTTCTCGAGCGCAACTCTCGATTAACATTTCGGAGCATTTTACGATTTATTTGCAATACACAATTTCTAATGACATTCTCTAAATTTTGTATATTCCTAAAGGGTCGATGTTTGTACACAGAGTTCTTTAGGTATCCCCACATAAAGAAATCTAACGGAGTCAGATCTGGTGATCTCGCAGGCCACGGATTTTCAGAAAACCGTCCTATCCACTGGTTTCCAAATTCTTGATCCAGCCATCTCTTCACCTCATTTGTGGAATGAATGCTAGCTCCGTCTTGTTGAAAGTATAAATTTCTTCTTTCGGCTAATGACAAATTGTCTAAAAAGTCAGATATCTCAGTTTGTAGAAATTCTAAATATTGTTCTGAATTTAAATTGTCTCTAAAGAAAAAAGGTCCCACTATTCTGAGGTTGAAAATTAGATTTTTTTATGTGGGGATACCTAAAGAACCCTGTGTACAAACATCGACCCTTTAGGAATATACAAAATTTAGAGAATGTCATTATAAATTGTGTATTGCAAATAAATCGTAAAATGCTCCGAAATGTTAATCGAGAGTTGCGCTCGAGAACAACAGTATGTATGGAGAGAAATGGTGGTCATACTGAGTTTTAAATTTTGTGCACCCAAGGAAAAACAATGATTTTTTGTGTTGTTAGTACAGAATTTGACTACTTTTAAGTTTTTCTTACATTGGTTTTCGTTTATAAAATTTCGATTAAATAAACAGGTAATTTTTTGTTTATTATCTATTTTAATCCCCTTAACTTTACAAAAAGTCGAACTTCAGATATATTTAAGACGATTAAGGTTTTCTCAATGTAATCTCATTGAAATGTCTCTAAAATTTTGACACTGCTGCTAGATACAAATCATTGCAACAGCTAGCGTCCGGCGAAACCCTGTTTTTTTTAATTTTGTCCTGTCAATTGTAGAAAAAACTACTACATTCGTTTATTTTCATCCAGATACATGGGCTTTACATTAACCAAGCTATCTAAGGACCTAGAATTTAATTCTAAGCAATTTTTTCAAATAACTTTTTTTGATATCTCGTCAACTAACCTCACTTTTTGTAAATTAACAATTTTTTTTTTAATTTGACGCTATACCAGTGGTCACGTGACGTATGTCAAAATCGATTTTTAGGTTATCGGACATGCAGAACCGATCCCCTGGGAAAGTTTTTCCGATACTCTCCTAATAAAAATTTTTCCCATATGTTGCGAACTTTTTGCCGGTCACTGTATATATATATATATATATATATATATATATATATATATATATATATATATATATATATATATATATATATATATATATGATAAATGTAAATGCGAAGATTTACTTCTTCGCTAGTGCAGCGAAAAGGCCGTGAATGAAAAATAAAAATAATGAGGACTATCTTTGATTCTGGTCTGGGTGACCTCCTGCTATCGATTTCTGGGCCCTTACCCATCAGCGGGCAGGCTTACACCCAGGGTGGCTGAAGAACAGACCACGATTTGACCAGAATCAAAGAGAGTCCTTATATCCAAAATGGTCGGAAAGGATGGGTAAGATGTAGTGGCTCGCGCCAACTAGTTCACCCAGTGTTGCTCCAAAAATGTTTGGCTGCTAACACAATAATACTCGAAAGTATGTCGAATGTCGATTTTCTCGACGTCGACGGTACAAATGCACCATTGTACAACAATAGTAGAAAAATGGAAGATTTCTTGGCCTATAGGTAATATAATAAATGTAAATGCGAAGATTTACTTCTTCGCTAGTGTAGCGAAGCACAGCACCCTGGGTGTAAGCCTGCCCGCTGATGGGTAAGGGCCCAGAAATCGATAGCAGGAGGTCACCCAGACCAGAATCAAAGATAGTCCTCATTATTTTTATTCTTCATTCACGGCCTTTTCGCTGCACTAGCGAAGAAGTAAATCTTCGCATTTACATTTATTATATTACCTATAGGCCAAGAAATCTTCCATTTTTCTACTATTGTTGTACAATGGTGCATTTGTACCGTCGACATCGAGAAAATCGACATTCGACATACTTTCGAGTATTATTGTGTTAGCAGCCAAACATTTTTGGAGCAACACTGGGTGAACTAGTTGGCGCGAGCCACTACATCTTACCCATCCTTTCCGAACATTTTGGATATAAGGACTCTCTTTGATTCTGGTCAAATCGTGGTCTGTTCTTCAGCCACCCTGGGTGTAAGCCTGCCCGCTGAAGTTATGTGCTCATCATTTCATGGAACTGCTGTGTTGCAGAATGCTGAGCTAAGCACCGTTCCCATGCGAATCTAATAATGCATTTTGCATGAGGTTTTCAAGTTAGAATCGACATAGACTTTAACGTATTAACACGTAGAATTACCTGTATTGTATTTTACCAATTTTACGACTTTTTGTTAAATTAAATTAAAGTAACATTTTTTAAAAACGTGTTTTTATAAACGCGAAACATAAAGTGGCGCAGTCGGTAGGATTTAGAAAGGGAGTTTCACAGTGAAAAACCCGTCGGTTTTAACCGTTTGTTCTAAGAAAAAAAATCGAACTTTTTGCATCGCGCAAAACTGTCCGAAAAAAGTGGTAGAGAAAGTGCAGCATCGTGTTGGACTATACCAATTGGATTAGAAGAATGAAAATTGCTTCATTTATGTAAGTTGCTTTCCAATTTTCCTGTCTATGTCATTCTCCTCGTCTCATTCTAATTCCATAGAGGAAAATAGTGATAACGAGTTAGATTTAAGCGAAACTAAAACTGAAATTGATTCTACATTAGATAGGTTATTTTCAAGTCTTTCTTTGAGCACAGTAGAAGTAACCCCCAATAACTTTAAACCAAAAATGGCAAGACCAACCTTTGAAAGTAAACTTTTAGAAATTGTTCCAAAATTCGATGGAAATCCATTAGAATTATCTTCATTTTTGGATACTGCCAATTCTTTGATTCATACTTATTGGGACCCAGCACCCGAAAATAAAAATTCTGTCCAAAATGTCACACTTATTTACGGCATTTACGCCAAATTGATAGGTAAAGCTAGGGAAGTTTATAGCATTTGTATTTCTAAAGAATGGCCGAGCGTAAAAAGCGCACTAATAGCTCATTTTGGTGACCAACGTGACGAAAACGGATTATTATTCGATCTAGATCAAATGAGACAAGGTAATAACGAGCCTTATTTGCAATTTTATACCCGAATAATGTCGAATCTAAGTGCTCTACATAACTACGTAGACACACATGAAAATAACCCCGGCACTGTTGCCGTAAAGAAGGAATTTTATAACACACATGCTTTAAAAATATTTTTAGCAGGGTTAAAAGATCCCTTAGGTTCGACTATTCGTGCTATGCGACCAGATTCTTTAGCAACCGCCAGACAGTTTATTATATCGGAAAATAATATTCGTCATTTGCAAAAACCACAACAAAAATTTGGTAACAACCAACTACATAATTTTTACAACAATAACAACCAACCCCATAAATATAATAATAATTTTCAACCTAGTTTTTCCCAACAATCTCATTTTAATTCTCATTTTCCCCGCGGTCCTATTAATATTCAACCAAGGCCCACATTTAATCAAAGATTTCCTACTAACAGACAAGTCTTTGGACCCCCTAGAAATCCAACAAACGTTTGGAAACCTAACCCTCAACATCAACCAAGACCTACCCCTATGAGCGGAATTTCACACGGGACCTTTCCCAAACCTAGAACTATGATTCAGCAACAACAAACCCCACGATATTCTAGACCAAATTTTGTTTTCGAAGAACTTTATAACATGGAGCAACCCCCTTTCTTTGACCCGAATACCCCCGGTCCTTCTTATGAAAACTATGCTTCCTATGGACCCGAATATTTTTATTCAAATTATGACAATCCCAATTACGTGAATGTACCCGATCAGCAAAACGAAAATTGTGAAAATTTTGACGAACAAAATACTACATACACCCCTGAACAAAACGATGATTCCGACCAAAATTTTCAGGAAATCACGCCTCAAGAGCCAATCATATAGAAATTCATTCTATTTATGACCGAAAGGACCTACCATATATAAAAATATCGAACCCACCTTTAAAATTACTAATTGACACCGGTGCAACGAAATCATTTTTAAACCCCGAAATTGCCGAAAATTATTTTCAAGAGTGTATAAAAAACGAGCCGTTCACAATATCATCTATATTCCAAACTACTAGTAGAGATTTATGTGCCGAAATACCAGCTTTTCAAGAATTTAACTCTGACAAAAAGATAAAATTTTATTTATTTAAATTTCATCATTTCTTCGACGGTCTCATCGGTTACGAAACTTTAAAAAACCTAAATGTTCAACTAGATTTACAAAATTCTGTTTTAAAAACACCCTCCGCCAAACTACCCTTAACACACTACGAAACTAAAAACAAACTTTTATTTTTTACACGTATTGAACCACATACTATAGAAACCTTAAAAATTCCTGTCACCGTAGCGAATGGTGACGTCACTATTATTGAAACTAGACTATTTAATTGTTTAATTCGCGAAGGCTTAACAACATCTACAAACGGATATGCTCCGGTTGACATCCAAAACCGCACCGATAGTGTACAAGAAATTTATCTCTATTCCCCAATATCAGTCAGTTCTTTTGCAAAAAAAGAATACGAAATTTTTCATGTTACCGTAGAACATAACAAAAATTACGAAAAAATCAAGATACCCGATTTAATAAGAACAGAACATATGAACCCCGAAGAAAAATATCACATCGAAAATTTATGCACAGCATTTTCCGATATTTTTCATCGCGAAAATTCACCCTTGACTTTTACAAATCAAGTTAAACACCGTATAAAAACGACAGACGAAATACCAATATACACTACATCGTACCGTTACCCATTCATACATAAGCCAGAAGTCGAAAAGCAAATAAATGACATGTTAAACCAGGGAATCATACGACCAAGTGACTCACCCTGGTCGTCTCCAATCTGGATCGTGCCCAAAAAATCTGACGCGTCCGGGAAAAAGAAATGGCGCATAGTTGTAGATTATCGTAAAATTAATGATAAAACCATCGACGATCGATATCCACTTCCGAATATATCGGATATCCTTGATAAACTAGGCCGTTGCCAATACTTTTCAACTTTGGATCTAGCCAGCGGCTTTCATCAGCTAGAAATGCATCATGACGACATAAAAAAGACGGCATTTAACGTCGAAAACGGGCATTATGAGTATCTGCGCATGCCTTTCGGGCTCAAGAACGCCCCCGAAACGTTTCAGCGCGTTATGGATAATGTGCTCAAAAATTTAATAAATAAAATATGTTTTGTTTACATAGATGACATCATCGTATTCTCAACATCTTTGCAAGAACACCTAGTTAATCTTAAAGCTGTATTTCAAAAATTGCGTGAAAGTAACCTAAAGGTGCAACTTGATAAGTCAGAATTCTTGCGCAAAGAAGTTGCGTTTTTGGGTCATGTTATAACGCCCGATGGTATCAAACCAAATCCGGATAAAATCAAGGCAATCTTAAATTATCCCATTCCGAAAACTACAAAGGAAATTAAAGGGTTTTTAGGCCTTTTAGGTTATTATAGAAAATTCATTAAAACCTTTGCGAACATCACAAAGCCATTCACTAAGTGTTTGAAAAACGGCGCTACAGTTAATATCGATGACCCGATATATATTAAAACATTCGAAGATTGCAAAGCTCTTTTAATTAACGACCCGATTTTAGAGTACCCAGACTTTTCTAAAGAATTCAATCTGACTACCGACGCAAGCAACGTTGCCGTCGGCGCTGTTTTATCACAAGGTGTATGTCAAGGCCCATTTTGCCTTTTGTTATTTTTTAAGTTAATATAAGTTTGGTTCTAAGACAAAAACAGTATAACAAAAATGTAACGTGTCGTCATGGAAGTCTTTACCAACATGTCTGACAGTTTGACGTACCTACAAGTTTGTTCTCTAAAAAAGTAAAAATAAAACGTATTTATACAGTCCACAAAAAGAAGAATTGTTTTATTGAAGGGCCTAAACATTGGTCATTCCCACCGGATAAAGAAATCAGCTACCGAAGAAGAATAGTGTTGGAAATCGGAAGAAAATTAGTACATGTTCCACAAAGGGTTTCCGGCATTCGGTAAGAGAATCAACTTGTTATTTGAATAGGTACTGTTCGGCCTGCACGGAAAAGATGTCGGACGAATCAGAGTTAAAGATCAAAAAAGGAAATTTGAAAGGTAAATTGACCAGATTCAAAAGTTTTATTGAAAAATATAATAAGAATAGTTTGACAGAAGATGTAGTCGCAGAAATTGAAATTAGGTTAGAAAGTATAGAAACCATTTTGAGCGAATTTAATGAAATTATTTTACAATTAATAAATTTAGAAATGGCTAATAAACCGGCGTTCCTCAAAGAAGAGGAAGAATTTGAAGATAAATATTTTAGTGTTGTAAGTCAGGCTACATTATATTGCAAAAGTTTTAATACTGTCGGTGATGAATCGGTGGCAGGTTCGAATACAAGTAGTCACAGTGTTGTTTTTAATAGGTCAAAACCTGTAAAGTTACCACCAATATCCCTACCGACATTTGACGGCAAATACTGCTCGTGGCTAGAATTTAAAGATATTTTTGTTAGCTTGGTAGATCAAAACGATACATTGAGTGATGTTCAGAAATTCTATTATTTAAGAGTGTCATTAGATATAAATGTCCTTGAGGTAATACAGTCTATCGAAGTTTCTGGGGTAAATTATCCTGTCGCATGGCAGTTGTTAGTCGATAGATATGAAAATAAGGCTCTTATGATTCATAATCATATTCAAAGTATTTTTGAACACCCTAATCTGATTGGGGAGTCACATTCCGGCTTGAGAAGTTTGTTTGATTCAGTTACGAGTCACCTTAGGTCACTAACAAGTTTGGGCGAAAGGACTGATTCGTGGGACCGGCTTATTATTTATATATTGGCAAATAAATTTGATTCGGTGACGCGCCGCGATTGGGAAAATTATATTCATCAAGGTGACCTGCCAGATTTGAAGGATATGAGCAAATTTCTCAAAGCGAAGTGTGACATTTTAGAAAAATTAGAATTTACCAAACAAGATAAACCCACAGTGATTACCAAACAAGATAGACCCACAGTGCAAAGGTCAAGAAGACCAGGAAGCTGTGGTTTCCCTGTCTTAAATAATCAAAGTAGAATTAAATGTTATTATTGTGACCAAGACCATTCAATTTTTAAATGTGAGACATTTTTAAAATTGACGGTCGAGCAGAGAATTAAAGCAGTAAAAGGGCTAAAATTATGCCTAAATTGTTTACGACATACACATCCGTCATGGAAGTGTAAATTAAATAAGTGTCCAAAATGTCGTAAAACTCATAATACCTTACTCCACTTGGAAAATATTGAGAATAAAAATTCTGATGCAAGCAGTCCCGTGCCCGGAAACCCAGGTGTAACAGCCCGTTCACACGGAGGTCCGTTTTTGACGCATCGTCTTTTATAACGATTCGACATAAGCGAATATGATGTTCACACGTCGTTTCGTTTTAAACCGGATCGTCATTATATACAATTCGTCAAAAATTAATGTGATGTCCGCAACACAAAGAGTTTGGTATTAATACCTTTTTTCAACAAGATGGACGTGAATTCTCTCATTATTTTGTACTGGTATCATCGCCGTTCCCATCGGAGAAAAAGCAGAAGATACTGGATGCATCCACTTGTGACACAACGACCTAATGTAGGAACCTTTCGAATTCTTATGAGGCAGTTATGGCAAGACGAGTCAAAATTTTTCAATTATTTTCGGATGTTCATAGCTATTTTCGATAATTCTCGTTTATAATGAAACATATTTCCTGCCATGCTGCTGTTTTAGCAACTTTGTCTTTGTAAATATCTAGATTCTTGTCCCATAGCACTGGTCTCTGTTCTACCGAACTAATTAAGTCTATTACTTTATCAACAATCTTTTCTTTGTCCTTGTCAGACATAATGCACGCGCAACGTGTCTTCTTTGTCCAGTAGAATCTGAGGCAGAGGCACTGAGCTTCAGTCCCGTCCTACATTCTCCCCACACCAATTTAAAAAAAAACGACTCGTAAAAAAGAATAGTGTGAACTCGTTCATATATCTCCATATGTTTTCAATGACGGATGCGTCTTTCTACCATATTCGGCATTCGTCATTTGTTGACAAAACCGAATGTCGCATTCAGACGGATCCGTCATTTTTCACGATTCGTAAAGCCGTAGGCGTGTGTGAACTCGCTCGTACACGTTCATAAGCCACTTAAATAAAAATACGATTCATTATAAATCACGATCCTGAAAAAAAGACGAATCGTCGCCGTGTGAACGGGCCGTAACGCAGCAGACTGCCGCCAGCATTTCTGCCGAGTCTACCGTCGTCGCACACGTGAAGGAGAGCACTGTTGCCGCAAATTGTACATTTTCTGAAGTGCTACTTTCTACGGTTCTTGTTGAAATAAGAAAAGAGAATACAAAAATAAGGTGTCGAGCTCTATTAGACAGCGGGTCTCAAAGTAATTTTATTTCAGAGTCGCTGTGTCAGAAGTTAAATTTAAGGCTAGATAAAATAAAACATGCAGTTAAGGGAATCGGGGAATCCTTGTCAAATATAAGTAGACAAGCAAATATTGAAATTAATTCATGCATTAATAATCGTTTTAAAAGAAACATTAGTTGTCTAGTATTGAATAGAATCACAGATAGGTTACCTAGTTTGACTTTTAATAAAAATTTAATAAATTTACCGTCAGACTTAGAACTTGCTGATCCGGAGTTTAATATATCTAAAGAAATTGATCTTTTACTGGGCTCAGAAATATTTTGGTCGGTGATTAAACAAGGGCAGAGGTCACTTGGCCCGAAATTACCTGTACTTCAAAATACGTCATTTGGTTGGGTAGTTGCAGGCAATATGTCAATAAATTCTGGTTTTGCTAGTAATTCAATTAATTGCTTAAGTACTTCTGTACAAGACGCTTCCGTGGATAAGCAAATAATAAAGTTTTTTGAACTTGAGGAAGTTTCTAATAAGAAAATAGTTTTTTCTGAGCCAGAAAAATATTGCGAAGAGTATTTTGGAAAGACTACTTCTAAAGATGAGAAAGGCAGGTATGTAGTGAGTATACCTTTTAAAGATAAGGTTTCGGATTTAGGTAAGTCTAGAGACACTGCGCTGCAACGATTTTATTCATTGGAAAGGAAATTAAATAATAACCCTAGTTTGAGACATGATTACATAGAATTCATGACAGAGTATCTTACATTAAATCATATGTCCGAATATAACGACGAAGGTGAAGAAGAGGAGGGATATTATTTACCTCACCACGCAGTGGTAAAAGAAACAAGCCTAACGACTAAATGTCGCACAGTATTTGACGCTTCATGTAAGACTACATCTGGACTATCACTAAATGACGTACAGTATACAGGACCGACGTTACAGCAGGATATTTTTGATATTTTAGCTAGATTTAGGATTTACGAGTATGTAATGACTGGTGACATTAGTAAAATGTACCGTCAAATATTAATTAATGAAAACGATCAAAAGTATCATAAAATATTTTGGAGGTCAAATATTGAGGATGAGTTAAAATGTTATAAGTTAAAAACAGTCACATATGGAACCGCGTCAGCTCCCTATTTAGCTGTTAAATGTCTATTTGATATAGCTGAACAAAATAAAAATAACAAAATAATTAGTAATGTAGTGAAACGCGATTTTTATATGGACGATCTGTTGACAGGAGCTAATTCAGAAGATGAGATTTTGTATATTCAAAAAAACGTTTCGAATATGTTGGCTCAATCAGGGTTTGAATTACGTAAGTGGTTGTGCAACAACCAGAATATATTGAATAAATTTCAAGTAAATAGTAATTTAGATATGAGTATATTAAATATTGGAGATAATGAACCTAACAAGACCCTTGGCATATTTTGGGATGCAAACGGTGATTCAATAAATTATAAAATAAACTTGGACATTTTTACAGTAGAAAGGGTTACTAAGAGAACTATTTTATCAATTATTTCCCAAATATATGATCCCTTATCATTGTTAGGGCCTATCATTATTGTCGCGAAATTGCTAGTACAAGAGCTTTGGAAAAATAGACTGGAATGGGACGAAGATTTACCAGAACAATCGCTTAAGGTCTGGGGGGATTTTCAAAATAATATAAATTTAATTAATGACATAAAAATTCCTAGGCATGCAGCATGCTCAGAGTATGTCGCTATTGAACTGCACGGTTTTAGCGATGCTTCTACTCGGGCATATGGAGCATGCATTTATTTGCGCTGTGCGATGGCGCCTGGAAAATATGTTTGTAACTTGCTCTGTGCAAAGAGTCGCGTTGCCCCCCTAAAACAGGTAACCCTACCTAGATTAGAGTTGTGTGCTGCACAACTACTTTCGAATTTAGTAAACAAGGTGATATGTTCCTTGGAAATAACATTTAACAAATATTATTTTTGGTCAGACTCTACTATTACATTGTGTTGGATTCGCGGCGAATCCTCTACCTGGAAAACCTTTGTTGCTAATAGAGTCAGTGAAATTCACTCGCTTACAAATAAAAATGACTGGTACCATATAAGCTCAGGTGACAATCCCGCAGATTTATTATCACGAGGTGCTACACCCGAAACTCTTATAAATAATGAATTGTGGTGGCACGGTCCCCAGTATCTTTTAAAGGAACAGTCCTGTTGGAATATTTCAAAATTTTCTATGCCTCGTGAAATTCCAGAACAAAGAACTGTATCTTGTACCGTGCTCAAGTCCTGTAATTTATTTGATAGATTATCACAGGATGATTCAACCTTGTTAGAAATGTTGCATATTTTAGCCCATGCGTTGCGATTTATTAATAATTTAAAAATTAAGGAATATGATCAGAGCAGACGACTAACTGGTGCCTTAATGCCAGAAGAACTTGACCGATCCCAAAAAATATTAATAAGGTACGCTCAAATTGAAGCTTTTCCTAAGGAATATGAAAATTTAAAATCAGGTAAACCCATTCCTATGAAAAGTACAATTTTATGCTTCAATCCAGTTTTTATGAATGATTTTATTTGCGTAGGTGGGCGGTTAAAAAAGGCAAATCAGTTAGATGAGAAAAAATACCCAGTAATATTACCCAATGGACACGCGTTAACAAAATATATTCTAGAAGCTGAGCATAAAAGACTGTTGCACTGTGGAGCGCAAGCATTATTATATTCAATTCGTGAACGATATTGGCCGGTTTCTGGTCGCAGCGCATGTAGACAAATTGTCAGAAAGTGTTTAAACTGTTTTAGGGCTAACCCCAGGGACAACAGTTATCTGATGGGTAATCTCCCAGAAGTTCGTGTAAATACCTACGGCGTGTTTGAAAATGTCGGTACGGATTATGGTGGTCCTTTTTATATTAAGGAAAAAAAGAGTCGCGCCCCCAAACTCGTCAAGGGTTATATTTGCCTCTTTGTTTGTATGTGCACAAAGGCGGTGCATCTTGAACTTGTCTCCGAACTAACCACGGAATGCTTTTTAGCAGCCTTTCAGAGATTTATCGGTAGAAGAGGTATTCCTAAAAATATTTATTCAGACAACGGTACAAATTATGTAGGTGCCAATAGGGAAATTTGTGAAATTTATGAATTTTTAAAAGAAAATTGCGACTACATCGGAACTAAACTAGCAGATAATAGGGTAATATGGCACTTTATTCCTGCGAAGTCTCCTAATTTCGGAGGGCTTTGGGAAGCAGGGATAAAGAGTACTAAAACGCATCTTAAGCGGGTTATTGGAGCTAAGTATTTAACTCATGAGGAATTCGGTACCTTATTAGTGCAGGTTGAAGGTATCCTAAATTCTCGGCCGCTATGTCCGTTAACCGAGGATCCAGAGGACTGCTCCGCTCTCACTCCAGCCCATTTTTTAATTGGTCGTACTATGACCGCATTACCCGAGTACAACCTTGCTGAGGTAGCTGAAAATCGACTGTCAAAATGGCAACATATCCAAGCAATGGTTCAACACTTTTGGGCCAGGTGGCAGAAGGAGTACCTTTCCGAGCTACAGGTTAGAACTAAATGGAGGAAGAACCATATAAACATTATTAAGGTTGGTTCGTTAGTGCTAATAAAGGACAATAACACTCCAGTATTGCTGTGGCAGCTAGGGCGTGTGACCCAGGTGCACAAGGGTAGTGATGACGTTGTAAGGGTTGTTACAATAAAGGTGCGGTCTGGAACAGTAAAAAGAGCTGTTAACCAAATTTGCGTACTTCCGATAGAGACTGGTGAATAATGTTGTGTCTTAATGAAAACGTCTATTGTTTTACATGCTGTGTGTAAAAATTTGTAAATAGAGTTAAGCAAACCCATAAGGGTTGAAGATTTTGTAAATCTTTATAACATTTATTCAAAATCTGTGTATTTGTTCAATGTAGTTTTTTTGAAAGCCCATACCATTTCCTTTCAAGGCGGGCGGTATGTCAAGGCCCATTTTGCCTTTTGTTATTTTTTAAGTTAATATAAGTTTGGTTCTAACACAAAACCGGAATAACAACAATGTAACGTGTCGTCATGGAAGTCTTTACCAACATGTCTGACAGTTTGACGTACCTACAAGTTTGTTCTCTAAAAAAGTAAAAATAAAACGTATTTATACAGTCCACAAAAAGAAGAATTGTTTTATTGAAGGGCCTAAACAGTGTAATAGGGAAAGACAAACCTATCGCGTACGCGTCGCGCACCCTTAACAACGCAGAACAAAACTACTCAACCATAGAAAAGGAATTACTAGCCATAGTATGGGCAACTAAATATTTTAGGCCCTACTTGTTTGGCAGAAAATTTAACATTATTACAGATCATAAACCTCTTCAGTGGTTGATGTCGTTAAAAGAACCAAATTCTCGTTTAGTTCGGTGGAGACTAAAACTTGAAGAGTTCGACTACAAAATAATATATAAGAAAGGGAAGAAAAACACAAACGCGGATGCGCTTTCTAGGGTAGAAATATACCCCACCGAAACTGACGTCCCGCCTGTTTTACAATATATGAACGAATTTAACGAGAACCCCATTTTAGACCCACAACCTTCGACGAGCCGCGAAACCGATAATCAATCAATAATGGTACAAGCAGACCCTGAGGAAAACACCGATAATGAAACAGTGCATACTAGTGCGGAAAATCCCATATTAACTATTAACATTACCGAAAAACCTATAAATTATTTTCTTTGTCAAATTGTTATTAAAAAGGTTGACCAAAACCCACGCATTGAAATGAAGAGAATTTTTGGCAATCCAATTAACCGTACGCGGTGGCATCTTTACGTGACAAATGAAACACTTCGCGAACAAACAATACAATTTTTAAAAGAATATGCCGAACCAAGACGGCAATATGTGTTTTATTTCGAAAATGATGACGATCAAAAATTTTATAAAGAAATGTGCAGATTTATCCCCGAAACGTTTAAAAATTCATCATATAGACTTCTGAAATCTAACACTATCTTACATGACGTCACACGTGATAATACACAGCAAAGTCTAATAAAAACACAACATGAAGGTATTACGAACCATCGCGGTATTCATGAAACAATTGACGAATTAAGGACCAAATACTATTGGCCTAAGCTGAGTGATGACGTCAGAAAATTTATCAATAATTGTCAAGTTTGTCAACAAGTAAAATATGAACGACACCCGCCATTAATTAGACTACAATTAACACCTACTCCTAAAAAACCATATGAAACCATTCATATAGACAGTTTTAAATTTGGCAACACCGTAACCCTCACAATTTGCGATAGTTTTTCTCGATTTGGCCAGGCTTACGTACTACCTAGCCTTTCGGCCTTACACGTATACCAATCACTATTACAATTTATTTCTTCATACAAAATACCTGAAAATATAATTTCTGACAATGGAAGTGAATTTACTCAAAACTTATTAAAAGATTTTGCAAAATTATACAAAATTAACTGGCATTATACTTTACCATTAAACCCCAATAGTAATGCTATAGTAGAACGATTTCACTCTACACTACTAGAACACATGCGTACACTATCTATTACAAAACCCAACTTAAGCCCTTTTGAAAAAATCACATACGCAGTTTTAGGCTATAATAATTCCATTCACTCAGTAACTAAACGAAAACCAATCGACCTATTACTAGGACATTTAGAACTTAAAGATCCAATCGACATCGATAATCAAGCAGAACCGATTAGTCACCAAATTTATGAACATAAAGAAACTATGGTGGAACTATACAAAAAAATACACGAGAACACCTCCAAACAAAAATCCAATGTTATTACAAAATTAAATGAAAAACGCGATGACCCACCAGACATCGAACCGGGTACCATCGGTTATAGAAAACTGACAGACAGACAGTCAAAAACTAAACCTCTTTATCGACCCGAGCATGTAGTAAGAAGCAACGATCTCACAGTTACTACCCCGCTTAATACCTACCACAAACAAGTATTCAAAAAACCACGAAAATTTATAGACAAATCATTGTTACAGGTTGATGACCTTTCTGGTTCAAACCTTGATGACACAGAAAATTCAAATACAATCCCTCCAGTCCAATCCGGGAATCCTACCATTTAAACTAGAATCTGCTAAAATAAAAATAGCTTCCCATACCTTTCTACATTACATTCAACTTAGATCTCTCCAAAAACAAATTAAGTCAATAACCGATCAATACAATAATTTAGAAGGACTATTTAATAAATCATTCACCACTCATACAGATCCCCTGTATAGTGCATATAAACATTTAGAATATGAAGTAACAACTGTTAACAGGAAACTACAATCAGTTTTCCCCGAAAAACGTAGTAAACGCGGTCTTATCAACCCGTTAGGCTCTCTAGTAAAATATATTTCTGGTAACTTAGATCAGGAAGATGCTAAAGAAATTCATGATAATTTGTCAGAACTGGAATCTAACCAAAATAAAATAGTAAAGAAGGTAAACAAACAAATGTCTTTAACATCAAATTTAATGAAAAATATTAACGAAACTATGACAAGAGTAACACGCAATCAAAAGCTAATCGAAGCAAAAATTGAAGAATTGCGAAAAGAGGTAAATGACCTTACTTTTAGTTATTTGCATTACATAGAACTACGCGAAATATTAGATGAAATAAAATTAAACTTAGACTCGTTGCTAAACTTTCTTTCAGAAATTGAAAATGCTATAAGTTTCGCCAGTCTCAAAACACTACACCATAGTATCGTCTCTCCTACAGACTTAAAAGAAATCGTAAATAACCTATATCAAATTCATAGTCATTCGCAAATATTATTTACTGATAACGATTATCTAAAATACTACAGCATAGTAGAAACAAATGTTTTCTACATTCGAGAAAAAATTGTTTTTTCACTCGATTTTCCTCTGATACATCCCGATACCTTCGACTACTATCATTTGTATTCCATTCCAAACCAAAACCAATCAATAATAATTCCACCATCCACATACCTTTCTATAAGCAACAATGGCTACCAATACCAAGAAGACGAGTGCATCGACCTAAGACCAAACTTTCTCTGCCTGAAGAACCACCTCTTACCTCTACAAGGCAACTTAGATTGTGTAACATCATTGCTTTCCAATGGACCCAAGATAGAAAAATGTCAACAAGTTCCCGTCCATATCAGTGAAGAAATTATCGAAGAGATAAATGATGCTCACTACATTGGTATATTTCCTAGAACAAAGAAACTTCAAGCAGAATGCGCCGAAAATGACGTCGCCCTACTACAAGGAACATACCTGTTTGTTGTCCCGCCAAATTGCGCTATCAAAGACGCAAAGTTCACCTACAAAAACGAAAAAGGCATTATTTCCGGCCACCCAGTCACATTACAAGACATCAAGGTGTTACATATCCCCACCTTGGAAGTACACAAACTGAAACTAGAAAACGTACCATTGGATAAACTCCATGACGTCCAGCTCCAACAGCTACAAGAAGAGCCACTGGAAGAATTACACCTTCATTCGAAATACTCCATTTGGTCCCTGGGTTGCGTCGTGACGCTAGTCTCATGTGTCACTCTCTATATCCTGATCACACGAAAAGAAAAGATCTGCAAATTGATATGCAAGAAGAAGCCTACAGCAGCTAAAAGAAAACAAGTTGAAGAACCGTTTATGGCAACTCAGATGGTTCCACCCTCGAGTTCCTTTTAGGGATGGAGGAGTTATGTGCTCATCATTTCATGGAACTGCTGTGTTGCAGAATGCTGAGCTAAGCACCGTTCCCATGCGAATCTAATAATGCATTTTGCATGAGGTTTTCAAGTTAGAATCGACATAGACTTTAACGTATTAACACGTAGAATTACCTGTATTGTATTTTACCAATTTTACGACTTTTTGTTAAATTAAATTAAAGTAACATTTTTTAAAAACGTGTTTTTATAAACGCGAAACATAAAGCTGATGGGTAAGGGCCCAGAAATCGATAGCAGGAGGTCACCCAGACCAGAATCAAAGATAGTCCTCATTATTTTTATTTTTCATTCACGGCCTTTTCGCTGCACTAGCGAAGAAGTAAATCTTCGCATTTACATTTATTATATTACCTATAGGCCAAGAAATCTTCCATTTTTCTATATATATATATATATATATATATATATATATATATATATATATATATATATATATATATAAATATATATATATATATATATATATATATATATATATATATGTATATAATATATATATATATATATATATATATATATATATATATATATATATATATATATATATATATATATATATGTATATATATAGAAACAAATTTAAATTCAACTAACACTAAAAAATTAATTAAAATCGGCAAGAACAAATACAGTAAAAGTCCTACAAGTTTCATTAAGCTTTTTGAACGCCAGACGGCGCAAAACTGGAACATTCATAAATCGAAAAGCTGACAATGAACTACACGACATATATGTAATATTACATAATAATTTACATTGTCCCATGGCAGCCTTTTTCTGTACGGAATCGCTTGATTAACTCGAGCTGACCCGACAAATCGGACAAAGGGAACATTTTGTCGAACGAATATTTGACCAAATGCTGACCGCTTGCAATTTAAATTCCACCCATGGGATGAAAATGCGAATTTCAACCTATATTGGAATTGAATTGACCAATGTCAGACATGCATCGATATGTACGGATCGTTTAACTATCGTAAAAGATGCTCTGACCCACTTTGAAAAAGTAAAATATCCTTGGATAAAAGTGTTGACCATTAACATTATTGAAAGGCAAAGGGCTTAAAATAGTCATTATAACCCAGCACCTTATTCCTTAAGGAGTAATAATACAATAGGTATGTTGGAAAATAGTAATGCATCGTCTAGTTTCATTTCTGTTGAGAAATTTGATATTTTATCTAGGACACCAAAAAATTTACAAATTTAGAAATACACTACAGAACGTGAATTAGCCGCTTCGCCTTTAATTTATTGTTAATAAATCATTTTAATTTTATATGTCCAGTTACTATATATCATGTAGTTTTCTGAATAAAATATTGTTAAAAGGAACCAAACATTTAAACTGAATCTATTGATACATTTTTACTAAAATAAATGTAAATATTTGTTTGTCTGCTCCTTTTCAAAAAGGGATCAACCGTGTTTGGGTTTTATATATATTTTAATTCTCTATTTGGTAAAGTCCCCAATTAATGTTGGGTACTAGATTTTAAAATACGCGGGAATGCGCGTAGTGTTCACATGACACATTTACTGGCCCTAAAGGGCGTGGACGCTAATAGTACGTAAGGAGAGTAGTAACAAATACGTTGTACTGACCACAAGTCGGCCGCGTGCCCAATCACTTTCTCGGGTGTTTCCCCCATTTTATCTATAATCTCTCTCTAAAACTACTCGCAAACGAGTGATAGTGTTCCCGATCCATGGTTCTGGAAGAGCAGCACATGGGATCAACAAGGTGGCCACCACGAAGAAACAGTAACGTGATTCGACGTCAAGGTAGGCCATATTTAGTAGTGTGTCATATGCTATCGCCGCTTGTCTAACAACTTTTAAAAAACCAATCTCTTTCTCATCTCCTCAACCAAAATTATATACAGTCCACTTTTAGCTCTTATATACGAAAACCCAACAAACCGTTTCGCCGTTTATATACCCTATCCAATTTGAGTTAAGTATGATGACAGAGAAAATAACTGAACAAGAATTCACCTTATTCGTCAGTTTCATAAATAATTTACACAAGTTTCCTTTCTTTGTTTCCTGATAATCACGGAAGAATCAAATTTCTTTCTGTGTCGGCAAAAGTGCATTAAAAATGACAAATAAAAAATGAATATGTTAGACTTTTTATCGTGCCTCCTTTGCTTGTGGAAGTATTGCTGGTTATCCGCTTTGAATGATTAGCCATCGCAATATTCTTTTCATTCCTGATTCTGATTCCCAACTGACTCCGATTTCTTTCTATCCTTGTTGGCAAAAGATGCATTAGTAAAAGACAAATAAAAACAATACAAAATATTTTAACACAGCTGCCTTTGTTTGTGCAAGTATTTCTGGTTGTCTACTTTAAAACATTTATCGCAATCAAATCATAAAACATAAATTTCTAACCTGGCAAAGTACTTATGTACCCGAAAGAAACTTGTGACTTTGGTGAGTTCTATAAGTTTATAGCAAAAGATTTCATGTTTTAACTTTTACCAAACACAAACAGAATTTGTAAAAATCTCGTTGTTATTGGGCAAAATAGTAAGTGTCAGCATAGCACATCAACGAATAATTTTTATAATAATTATAATATTAAATATATAATATATATATATATATATATATATATATATATATATATATATATATATATATATATATATATATAATATATGTAAATGCGAAGATTTACTTCTTCGCTAGTGCAGCGAAAAGGCCGTGAATGAAAAATAAAAATAATGAGGACTATCTTTGATTCTGGTCTGGGTGACCTCCTGCTATCGATTTCTGGGCCCTTACCCATCAGCGGGCAGGCTTACACCCAGGGTGGCTGAAGAACAGACCACGATTTGACCAGAATCAAAGAGACCCTGGCTGATAATCGAGAGCCGGGATGAGCCCCGGGGCAGTAAGGTTTTTGTAACTCGGCGCCCCCTGGCTGAACAATTTTGAGTTGCGGGCCCCTCAAAGCAGTGCGGCTCCGGGAAATTCCCCCCTGTCCCCCTCTTGACCGGCCTGATGGCAGGACGAAAACTTATCAAAAGCTAATTGATCAATTTAAAGATTTGATTTAAACCAAGACTGAATTTTGAACCTTTTTAGTTAAAATGTCTATATTATAAGTATATACAGTATATTACTGGCACGTTATCTGAAATGATACACTACGATTGATCTGTACTAATTTTTATCTAAATTGTAGATTGTTCATTATATGCCATTATAAATATCTGTTTTTGTTCCTGCTATCAGAATTTCCACGAAATCCTGGCCCGTGCATTTCGTTTTAGAAATTTGCATTTCACAATAATTAACAAAAGTCGCAACAGAATAAGCTTCATAAATAATCTGGTTTTTATACTTCACCAGACTGCACATAAGTCAATCAAATCTCGCACAAAGTAAGAACTGCAAAAGTAAATTGACTTTTTGTGCGTAGTGTTCGGTTAAATTAAAAAATAGGTTTTCTGTTTAAATGCAGATAGGACTTTGATAGATGCAAATTTTATGGAAACGAGATGCAATGGTCGGTTTCGAGTATACAAACAAATATACTTGCGAGCGGGAAGTGGCGGAATTCTTGGGCTTAGTAATTGCAATTTCGATTTAAAGCAGCATTACGATCGTTTTTCATTCTGGCGATTGAGTTAATGGGACTTCGTTTGATATAAAGACTGTGCTTAGTATAGACCTCAGTTTAAATATTTCTAACAAAGATATATATAGTCAATACCAAAATCATGGCGATTATTTGTTTTTACAATAAACAAAAGTTGGCGGTAGGAAGGTGCTGCATAATCAATGTTTATAAAAATATCATGTCAGTAATGTATCAATTTGATATTTAAATTTTTATAAAATGAAAATAAAAGAGAAAGTACAATAGTTATCATAGTCAGTTGTCCAAAATAGGGCTGGTTGTTTGACAAAGGTCATGCTGGGAAGACCTATCAATCGATAGTCCTGGGATAATAAACAATATTTTCTATTTCATTTTACCAACGTTTTCATTGTATCATCTTGCATCTGTAAGAAACATTTAATGTGAGGTTTAGAACTTCGTGTAGTCACCCACATCGGCGGCGGCGTGCCAATCACACATTGTCTCAAAAAATAAAGACTGTTTTAGGGGCATTTTAGGTAACACCATAAATATTGCGTTAAAATTGTAGTGTTGGTAGGTAGCTAGTGAATCTATTTTCTGAATACACCTATTATTTTGAATACTTACTTACTACTCGTCCTATCACGAAATGATATTTGGTACTTGTCTATAAAAAAGAAAGCTTGTAGGTACTTTGTAAGTCATTGGGACTATATATGCTTCTAGTACATAGGTTTCTCGCAGTGCATCCCTATTTTTCATTGTACAACTGAAAAAGTCAGACAGCGACAGCTTTTATTAAAAAATCGTTCGAGGAGAAATTTTCAACTCGCACAATCCACAGACTCTGACTTATTTCTACCAAGTTCAGTTCTCCAGTTTTTGTGTGAACACTTAAAACGATAATTAATGACTAAATATATATTACAAACAGTAGCAAATATGCAATACCGCCATTCATAGGAATTAGTGTTTACACTATCACAATAAATCTTGACTATACAGCTATGGTTGCAATCTACAAAGCATAAAATATAAATTAAGAAAGCTAGAAATATACTTTTAGTAACATGGCATAATAATATATTGAGTGATTCATTTCAGATCTCTCCTGTTTTATCGATTCGCTTTAGTTCGCACAACACGATCCTGCTGAGAACAGTGATTATCCGTTTAATAACGCAACAGGAAAAACCTTAGGGTCCTTAGTAAATACAAATAAATGAAACGTTAGTGACTTTGTGGTCATACTTAACTTATTTCATTTCCCCCGTATCACATCAAAGTTCTCCCGGTTACAATTCGTAACAAATCCGACAGTGACGGACATAGAAAGTGCATCCTACCATCACAAAAACGTCCCAAGAGAAATTTCAACTTGCATAATCTGCAGACTCTGGTTCTTTTCCGCAAAGAAGCTTCTGCATAAAATGTATACAAACGCGTCAGCAGACTTATCTTTTTACGTCTCGATCCCCTTTCTGTTTAGTAATGATGTTTAAAGGTCTTTTGAGAATTTCCTAGGAAATTATTACTACGTGATGAAGTTGGTTGCAGAAAAGTTGCCCATATAGCTGCTTAGATAAAAGCGGAGTTAACAGAATTAGTGTCAAGGCAAACAAAACCTTGTATTTAAAAATACAAATAAGGAAATTATTTAACGTTGGATAATTGTTTTAACTGGCCCTTTTTGGGTCTAATATAGGTAATTTTTCTTTACAACATCGCTACTGGGCGCTTTAATTTTGCAAAAAAGCTTAGGTACCTACCGATTCATTATAGAGTTTTACCTTATTTCTTTTTTCTTTTTAGTGATCCCTGTTACAATTAGCAAAACGACACACTTATGGAATCACTTCGGTGTCCGTCCGTATGTCACAGGCGATTTTCTCTGAAACTATTCGACGTAAAAATTTGAAATTTAGCACAGGGATAGAGTATGGTGGCCCAATTATAGACGTGAAGTATGAGAAGTTGAATTTTGATTCTGCGGGTTAATTTCAGGGAGTAAATTGGGAACCGCCAATCCTTTAAATCCGTTATCGATGATTACATTTCTCTTCTGTTTAGGCCCCCACGTTACATTAGTACTTAGGCTTGACGCCTACGTGGGATATCCGAGATAAAAAGGCATTTAATATATAATATGTATGAACGCGAATAGCTATAACCATAGACGTCTAAGAAACTATAGACAAAGCATTTCATTCACAAAATCGTTTCGCGTCAAATCAATCATCCGTTTACAAATGCAATGCATGCGACTAAGAGAGGTACACATAGCGGAAAAAATGGAAACACTGTCCAACATTCAACCCAACTACACCAATAGAATCGATACAACTGAATATAACCTCACTTAGTTGTGAAAAGAAACTTCTGGGTTTAAATAGTCCAATTTTTTTCGAACTTAATACTGCTCCATCATATTTAAATAATGTTTCGCAATATAATGCCAGCTTCTTAAAAAAAAAACATTAAACGCTTCTCGCCAACACAAAAAACACTATTCCACTGTCGAATAAGGTCGCAATCGTCAGCGAATAATATGAATGGCCGCTGGCGTCACTTCTCGTTTGTTGTAAAATTGGTAGTAAAGGGTAAAACAGCGTTGCCACTGAATAATTTATCACAATAAGAAGGGAATAAAAGTTTATTGGGCTGTGGCTATGTATGCTAATTTTATTAGATGAAGATATAATCAAATAAATGTCGTGTAATACTGTATTGCTTGGATGGCATCAATCAGAACATTGTGTACCTACACCTTGGCAACCGTCTGCAATTGACCAGTCAATACAATCGACCAGTTTTTAGTGCAAATCAAATGATTGATTGTTTTGAATAGTAAATAATTTTGTCTATAGTTTTTTAGACATCTATCGCTGCAATGTTACAATTTTTCTTTTATATATTAAATAAAATTTAAACTAAAATTAGATATTGATATTGAAAAGTTAAAATAGCTAACGGTATAAGGATGACGTAAGTATTAATGCAATATACTGACTCTGGGGTTATATTCTACACATTGGCGCATGCAGGATTTTGTCTTGGAGGATGATTTATCTTGGGGGGAGGGGGCTGAATAATGCAATTCGGTGGATTTCTTTAATTAGTAGTGCACTTTATAAATTTTTGTGTGTCAAGGATGTTGGTTTGGGGGGGTTGCAGCCCCCAGCCCCCTCCCCCCCTGGGGGCGCCACTGATTCTGCATCTTAAGAGAATACTTCCCGAGAGAACGTTGCTAGACTACAGGTAATCATTGCTACCTTATCTTGACAACGTTCTCTCAGGAAGCGTTCTCTCTGGATGAAGAATACGGCTCATGATCCAATTTTTGTTTATTTGTGCCTCATATAACTGGAAATTTAAATGTTTTTACATTGCTTGTTATAATTTTAATAGGTATGCCATAATTTTTTAAATTTATTTGACTGAAAGGCTTCTCTATATTTCCAGCTTTGTTAGAAAGGAAAGATTGTTTTCTTAAGCAAGAAAAGCATATTTTATATTTAAATTTGTTACATTAATAATTTTTTGACCATTGTTGCTGTTTCATGAACTTTAGTTTTAGATAAAGGCAAAAAAGGGAAAAAATATAATATATTTTTTAATGACTTGCCACTAAACTACCTATAAAACATTTAAAAGGATAACCCCATCTGCCGTTCACTCATTCGTACATTTACTGGCAGATAAAAACCCCGTATCTTACACCTGCTACTCCATTACGAGATACAGCTCAATAAAACTTCTAAACTACGAAAGCATCCGATACCGTCTTTAACATATCATTGGATATGGCACACAGTAGTATTTTCGCATAAATAGACAAGCATATCTAAGATATTCAAGTTCAAAGCTCTCGGCTAACCGTAACAAAAACGTTGTTAAATTTACGCTTATCGTGGCCACATTACCGACATCAGTAGCGTAACAATAAATGTATTGTGTAATGGTCATGTTGTCACTAAAGATAGACTATTCTGGCATTTATAACCCTAAAGCTTTGTGGCTTATAATCCTGATAAATTGTAACGGTTTTGAGAACCGAACATTCTACTACAAAAAAAACTGACTTATTATTTTTGGTAGAATAAAACATTTCTGAGAAATTAAAACTCTACAAGGATATATCGCTTCCTGAAAGTGATACGATTAATGAAAAACGAGGAAGCTACACGTTTTGCTATTAAAATAATAGAATTCTATTATTTTTTTACTGTAACAGTAAATTACTGTTACAGTACAGTAACAGTAAATTATATTACAGCTTGCACCGTGGAAATATGTATTTTTAGTCAGTCGTTGTAGACTCATACAGGGTGTCGAAAAAGTCTGAAATATTGCAAATATTTCAAAAACTTCCGAATATATATATTTTTGAAAACTGGTACGTCTATATTGTTAAAAACGGCACACCTTGGAAGGATAAACCCGTTTATGTCACCATGCAGGGTTAGTCAGAAAGAATACTAATTTTCTAATTGTAAATAGAAAGTCCTGTATATTTTTAAAGATTCAAATAGTCCCTTAAAAGACAAATTTAATGATATAGGGTTTAATTGATTTATTTGTTAAAAACAGATTTATGTAAAAAACTTAAAAAATTATTCATTAATTTTTTTAAAATAGAAAAGTGGGAAAACACTTTTGGAATTAGCTAGGTATTAATTGTCAGACAAATAGACAGTTATCTAATCTGTAAATCAAATCAAATCAAATCAAAATATGCTTTATTGTCAAAAAGACTAAGATCTTTGCAGACAAAGCTAAAAACTAAATATATAAAACTGGTATATAAATCAATAATACTATAAATCTCATTATACTACAAAATGATTTAATTAAATAATTATGACAAAGTATCCTCAAAATACTCATTTAGTGAATAAAATGCCTTCTCCAATAATAATTTCTTAACAGCTTTTCTAAATTTTTTAAATATCAAAATATATTTTATACATAAAGGAAGTTTATTAAATATCTTTTTAGAATCATATGCTACTGATTTTTTTACAAGACTAGAGGAAGGTATAGGTAGACACAAATTATAATTTTGTCTTGTGTTATATTGAATGCAATTATTAAATTTATTTTTATGTTTTCTATGCATTAAACAAACCGTTTCTAGTATAAAAATTGATGGTAAAGTTAAAATTTTGTGAGAGATAAATAAAGATCTACAAGAATTTTTAGAATTTGCTTTACAAATGTATCTAATAGCTCTTTTTGTAAAATCAATATAGAATGAATAAGGTATTGACTAGAATTACCCCAGAAGCAAATTCCATATCTTAAGAAGGATTCAATTAAAGCACGGTAAACATTTTTAACAGCATTCAAAAACTAGAAATTAGGATGGTAGTTTTAACTGAAAAAGAAAAAATTGAGATTTTAATGATGATTGGATATGGTACACACTTAACATTTTAAGTCAAAAACATTTTCTTTGTGCAATAGTAAAATATAATTTTTTATTTTAATTTTATTGTGATCTTGTTTACCCAATTACACGTTTCAAGTAGTTTAAATTTAAAACGTAAGTATGTTGCAAGAATACAACTTTTACGTATAATGTATAAATGATATTACATTTTTTGTATTAAAATCACGTATTAACGCACAATTTTTAAAATTCGCTTAAAATACGTATATTTTTAGCAATATTTTAACTAAGTTTTAATATTGCTTTTTACATTATTATCATGTAAAAAATATTACATCAGATATATTCCTTTTATATAATAATTTCCTTAAGGCGGCATTTTCCACGTGGCGTCCATGTTGGCCAACTTAATTTACTTTTTACATCTTTTTTCGGCTTTAAAATTTTTAATAATAACATTATAAGTATGTTAAGTATGGCTTCATATCCTGCAAGCAACTTTCAGCCAATTATTTAAAGTGTCAACGTGTATAATGATTACGTTCAGAAGATTAATATGTTAAAAGATCTATGGTGACCTTTTTTCTGTCACTAGGACCTCAATATCATTTTTACATATTGTTTTCCTAAAATAAATAATAAAATATCTTGAAATTTTTATTAATACGTTAAAAAATACCTATAGAATAGGAAGCTATACCTAATATAACTTATAATGTTATTGTTAAAGAAATTTAAGGCCAAAACACCATGTCACAATGAAATTAAGTTAGTCAACATGGACGCCACGTGGAAAATGCCGCCTTAAGATTGTAGAAATAAAGTAACAATGTTTTTTTCTTTGGGAAATAATGTATTTTTGCGATGAAAATATCCAGTTTTTTCAGTGTTCATGAGTATTTACCCGTAATTCCGAGATTGTCAAGGACTTGTTCACATATATCTGGACAATTCCGCAATTGAATTAACATATACTGGCAAAAATTAGGGCACTACAGTCACCGATAATAAGATCTAGGAGCCCATCCTTGCTCAACCGAAAATGGATGTTCTTTTTCATATTTAGTGGAAAAAAAAGTCTCAAATTTCTACTTTCTTAGAACCAAAGATCAATAGGAATAATTTATTATCAAAAAGTTATTGATTGTTGAAACACCGTCGTGACTTACGAGTCACCCGGTACTTCCCTGGTACGTTACCCTTTTGGTGTTTTTATTGCCAACCCCTATATGTATCGGAAAATAAACTGACGCAAAATTTGATGATTAAAACAACACGGAAAACATGTCATATAATTGTGGCGAATTCATACTGAAAAGACCGTATATATATATATATATATATATATATATATATATATATATATATATATATATATATATATATATATATATATATATATATATATATATATATATATATATATTATTTTTTGTCCTACGGTATATAGTCATGTCCGTGCATTACCTGAAGACTAAAATGTCAAGCTTGTAATTTACCTTTCACACAACAAAATAAAATCGCAAGAAAAGCAAAAACTGTTATGATGGGAAACTCTTCTGAAAAATACCGAAAAGTTCAGGTAAAAATTTCATATATCCTTTTTTAATTATTTTTAACATTACTTAGTTCATTTTTTAAATTTAGTTCCAATTTATTAGATTCTTTAATAATGAGGCTACAGATTGTCTGGATACATCAGAAAAAACTGTTTTGATCAAATTAGTTTTAGGCAGAATATAATATGTATAATACATTAGTAATAGATTAGGAACAGACAGCCTTTTTTATAATATTTAAATGTCAATGGGCACAGGATTGGTTTTATTTTTGTACTTTCAAACGCAGTGACTTTAATAATTTTTTAAATATTAATCTTTCCTTAAAGTAGAATGGCGTAGCACCCAATTAATAGATCTTTTTAGTACGTTATTTTCATATAATCTTCAAAGGACATGAACAGTCGCTTGTTAAAATGAACCAATGGAAGCGAAAGATGAACTTTATAGAAAATCTTATGCAAGAGGTGTGCCAGAGATCCTAAAGTTCGTTCAATTTTATAACACCCCGCTGTGACGCCTCTTCCTTTTCTATTCTAAACGGCCATATTGGGACCGACAATATGCAACGTGCATATTCCAAGTGTGCAACTTTACCCAGCAGCGTCAGCCTTCAAGCGCGAAAAAGCTCTCATATCATGCACGAATATTGCAGGAACTTAACAACAATCGCGCTCTTTGGATGCATATTGTAAAATTTCTGCAGTAACTTTAGTTTAGGTGCTAATATTACTAGTTTTTATGTTTTGTTTGTTTTTTGTGTGTCTGGTTACAAGTTATATATACTACTTTCACAGTGATTTAGTTGCATATTTTATCGTATCTATTAAATCAAATGATCTTTAGAAATTTTTTTTTGTGCACAATTTATCTCACCCTGCAATTCTGTCCTTAATATTACTTGTTTATTTTTTGTGTTTGGTTGTATACTTTTAATTAGTTTTACAATACCTAGTTTTTAAATTTCAATTATGATGTCATATGTTTCAAAAAACATATAACATCGCTCGCAGGGAGGTATTTCATTCAAGAATAAGAAAAATAATTTATTTTCAACCATATAGGTAACATTGACGTTTCTGACATAGACAAAGGAATAATTAAAAACGATAATCTAAGAAAAACAAAAGATTTTTTAAATTATCTTTTTTTGAAAATAAATTGTAAAATTTCTTACCGTGAAAGGAAGAAATTCCTTTGGTGCGTTTTGTAGAAAATCTTCTATGTTATTTTTGAAAAATGTTAGACTTCGTTAGCTTGTAGCCCACATATTGTTTCTTCCGGAATGTGAGGAGCTTTCCAAATTACGAAATATCAACTCCCTTCCTGAAAGCTAACATGGTTTTTATCCTGCTGTGTCCGGATTTCGTTGTAATAGGGAATATGCACGTAATCCAAAAAATCCTGAAATATTTTTTTTTGTATTCTCTACATAAATTAAATGTTTATGGCAGTTGATGTTATCTCTTTATTTTGGGTTTTATTAACAAAAAACAAGGTTTTATTTTGCAAATTTTCCTGCAAAATCCAACATCTCGTAAAACGGACTTCTTTTGTTTGTGACGTCACTTTTTTATTACGTCAACGTTTTATAATGGCTAGTCACGGCTAGTGTAATGTAAATTTCAGTGTAAATCCATTTTCTTGAGTTTTTCCCAAAGACTAGAATATTTAGTCGATAGAAAACCTTTTGTTTTATTAAACAGACAGGTTATAAATGACCAAAACGGAATTTGTGCAAAGAAAATCGGAAAATTGGCTGGAAGTTAGTGCTGGTGGATTTGCCTTTACAATTTAGTTAAAAACACTTATTGTTTATTATACTATAAAAATAAATGTACAGCAACATATGGTTACTTGAATTTAGCGATACTAACCTTTACAGATACCTCTTAATGTAAAATTTTTGATTAAATTTGCAGTAGGTACTTTCTTCGACATCGATTTTTTGGGCACATGAAAAAGGAGGTTTGCAGTGCACACACAGTGATACTTTTGCACATTGGCATACTACAATATTTGTAGTTTATATTTTTAATACATTTTAACGTTTAATAAAAAGAATTATACACAAATAGCACTGTAATAAAAACACAACCGCTACCAGCATAAACAACTAAATCAGCTGGGAAACTAATGCCGGTCTCCATATAACTCTGTACTGTAGCTGTCAGCTGTCTTCGTGTCTTAGTCCGAGAGTCGGTAATCATCTTGTGTTTCCTCTCCCAGAAAAATGTTCTATAATTATTTTTAAAAAATCACCTTTTTGACTTTAGGTCTTGTCGACTGACATTTTTCTATTCCTAAGCATATAACTTTACAATATTAACAATCAGTTTGGTAAATCAATTGATAGAGGATAGAGGTACAATCATTCGAGAAAATACTGACTTGCTTTCGGACTATCACAGAAATTCTTGATTTTCTAGACGTTTGTAGGTAGGCAGCCCTCGGTTCAGCTTTACGTTAACATGTAGATTGCCACTTATCCTTGTGACGTAACTTTTTTGAGCCGGCAAATGGCTCCTTTTGAAATTGTAATAAATTATACCGAAAAGTAAAATTTTTTTTTAGCTAAATTAACGCAGTAATTTTCCTCAAAATAGCAGTTTTGGGGTTGTAATGACCTCCTTAAACGATTTATGCAATAAAAAAAAATGTGCATATTCCTTATTGCAAGGTATCTCGGTTGTTATTAGAGATGGAGAGTTGCGGTTTTCGCGAAGTGGTGCTACTTTTTGATGAAACGAAGATTCGAACCCCCTGGTATTTCAGTTATCTTGTAATTTATAAAAAAGTAAAAATGGATCATATTAGAGTTTTCTACGTAGAATCGAGTGGCGAGGTTAGATTTTCGTCAGATATGACATTTTTCGAGATATTACCCAAATATGTTTTTAAATGGAACACCCCGTATGTTTCTTAATCATTAAATTTCCCCTTTCGAGAACTTTTCAAAATTATATAATATTAAATTTTGTTATTTTTAGCATTTTAATCGAACTATTTTAAACTTTAATTTTGCCTAGTTGACCGAGACGGGAAGAGTCAGTTGTTGTCATTAAATTACTAGATTTATATTACTTATCTTTAATCCGTTATTTATCAATTTTAAATAACAATATGGCAGTAAATGACAATTTTATCAATAACGAAAAATATGTTGGAATGCTTTATACGATGCGACGAAAATAGTGATCATCACTGATCAGACGTCTGATATGTATTTAGAAAGGTATTTATTTTCTTATTATGTCCGGTAACTTATACTCGTATATGCTATATTATTTCATTATTATATATAGGTACCCTGCAAGAAGGCAACCGAATTAAGCCTTATTCTGTAGAATTAAAACAAAGCTTATAACTTTTGGATCCTTTGCAAAACCTCGCACAAAAAATTATAACAAACTTCAACAGGAAGTCGAACAAATTAATATTTTGGCAAGTGTAGAAAGGACCCCTGCAACTTCCTGCAGAAAGAGTGAATAAACAGCAACAAAATAGCAGATATTGGTCTAGAGAAAATCAACATAAGATTTAACCTAGAGAGCAACAAGGTAGATTTGGCTTCAGCGAAGCGTATTTCATTCTACGATATAGATTCAAATTCCTCATATATAAAGGAAGTTTAACAGCACATAGTATATATACTGGAAAATACTTTAGCATGACTTATAGGTACATGACGATGTTCCTTTATCCCAATTAAATCAATTATATTTCCAGCAAGAATGTACCCCGGCACATAATGCACAAATAATAAGACCATATTTAGACAACAATTTGCCAGGTTGTTGGATTGGGACCCATGGCCCCATAAGATGGCCCCGAGGTCACCAGATTTATCAGTTCCCGATTTTTTCTTTTGGGGGTATTTCGAAAATAAAATATATGAAGAAAGAATAAGAAAACTGTGTCATAAATGCATTTTGGTTTGCAGTTTGAGCAATACATATAGAGGCGTTAATATGTTATTTGTTACTTTCAAAAGAACGGATTAGATGGACTAACTCTTTTCGTTACCTAAAGTTTTGTACATCTTCCTCAAGCACTTTACTTTTTGAAAACAGTCCTGTGCCTGCGGCATCGGGCTGTTTTCAAGTAACGTGCTGTCGAAATCTGTAATAAAATTATCTCGTAGTTATCAATGCTCTTGGGAAAATAGAACAGTATACAAACCTCGGTGAAAAGTTTCATTACCGTGTCAAGATTTAGTTGACTCCGGCGCTTTGCGCCTTGGTCAACTATCTCGACAGTACTTTCCACCTCGGAGTGTAATATACTCTTCTATCTGCATGGGTCTATTCTTGCTTCTGTTCCAAGATACAGGGTGTTAAATTCTTTTTTACCATTTCTTTTTAAATATCTCGGAAGTGACGTACTAAGTAGAAATAATTTGGGTTGGGTTGCGAAAAGTATCTAAAATAGTACTTATTCTAGAAATAGAAAGGTGCGGACAGCTTTATCGGGTGCGTGCGTACGGGTGACTTTAAAATGATTTTGTAAAAAATATGCACGCCACAGACTTTATTGCGTTCTGATAGCAAAGTTATATACGGTTAAATCTCCAATAAAAGTTAGCTCTTGGTCTTTTCTGATTTTGGTTTGATTTAGGAAATGAACGCAATTTTATTATGTAGAGTATTGCCATTGCCATTCTTTTCTGTGATTTTATTTGGGTTAATTAAATAAAAAAATATTTTATACAAGTCATCATAAAGTCATCTTAAAACGTATGCAACATAATAAAATTGCATTTATCTCCTAAGTCCTAAACGAATCGAAAAAATACCAAGAGACAATTTTATTATGCATATTGAAAAGCAAATAAGTCCGTAGCGTACTTTTTTCAGTTATTTCGTTGACAGCCCGTGTGCACGCCCCTGCAGAAGCTGTCTGTTATTATATTATTTTTATTACATTTTACAACCAAAATTTATTATATGTAATTGCTAAAGTCGTTTCGGAGATATTGTGAAAAAAACGAAAAAATAAAAATTAATTTTAACACCCTGTATATTGGAAATAAAGCACAAGCAGACCTATGTTGATAGAAGCTATCTGTTTTATTTTTGGGCGAGGACATGTTTTAGAAATCCACTGTATAAAAACAAAATATAAAATAATTAATAAAATAATCTCTAAATTTTATTTTTTGTGTGTAATTTGATTTACCCTGTAACTTTGGTGTCACTATTGCTTGTTTTTACGTTTTGTTTATCTTGTTGCGGGTTCATTTTTATTACTCTGATAATGCCTAGTTTTTTATTGTAGGTATCAAAAGTATTGTACTAAACAAAATAATCTTTAAACTTTATTTTGTGTGTCATTTGTTCCACCCTGTATAAAAAAATGTATTAAAAAACCTTAATAGAATATTTTATCATCCCTTCGTTGATAAAAAAGTTAACTGCTTTACAGTATGAAAACAACAACATCAAAAACAACAAATATGATAATAAATTTTATTCTATAGCGACAGAACGGCGACTCAGCCAATTTAGGTTTTTTTCAGCCAATATTTTTACCTTTCATACAACAAAATAAACTCGCAAGAAAGCCGTTTAAATAAAAGAGTTGTGTTATATATGTAGATATGACTCAAAGAAAATCAGCTAAAATAATAGCTTTTACAACATTAGCCCCTTGACTGTCTATTGTCTGCTTGATAGCCGGCTATTGTTTCTAGTCACCTAAATTTAAAGCTGTAAAATAAAAACATACCGTACCATAATTCCACATACAAGTATATTATATTTTGTCTTTAACGATACATTGTGTACCAAAAGGAACAGTTCAAAATAGTTGATTGTTAATAATTTAAAAACCACTCTGTATATCTATTTTTTTTCCTATATGGTATATTGGATAAGTTATAACAACAATGGGAACCAGACTATTTAGTCTTGACATTAATAACCTCGAAATTTTGATCAGATTTCTATAATATGCAAACAACTTTAAGTACTATTTATAAATTATTGAGATCTATTACTACAATCATTCTTCATTGCTTTTAAAGAAATAAACTGTTAAAAAAAAATTATCATCGTAGGGATTACAAAATTTGTAATACAAGAAGGTTACATAATATTTTAGTAAAAACTTACTTTCCATCCACTGTGCATGGCTGATTCAAGCGGATTCAAAACTATTGATTTTGTACGAACCAAAGCTCTATCAGAATTTTACGAATGGATAAACAATTACCAACCCTCTGTCGTATGGTCGGATGTAGACTGGGAAGCCAACTCTTCCTATTGGCGGTCAAGGGAATTTTTGGTATTCGTCGAAATTTGTACAAACATTTGTAACACAATTTTGTTTTTTAATAAAAATCAAAATAACCACCATAGATGTTCAATTTATGCAGAGAATACAAGAAAATATAATTCAGATATTAAAATTTCGAGGTTGGATTAAGTCTTGGAGAAGTCACAACTCATCAGGAATGTTTACTGTCTTTGCAGTTGTTTTGCAATATTAAAGAAAACTCTATTTTAAACTCCCCTTGAATGCCTAAATGCTCCTGCATGTTGAATGTATGGTACCAGATAGGAATATCGCGATCACTCTCAGACGATATAATTATGTATTTTCTTTTTTCATTTCATTAATTTTGCATTTTTTGTTTCCTTTTAGAGGACTACTCACTGAGATCGAGAGCTCATAATGTATCTGTAGCCTATATGTAGGTTACTATGCATAATATTAAAACAGAATATTTCGGTGGTAAATATGTAGCCTTACTTAATAAACCTAATACAAAAATGGCCTGTTTAATCAATCATAAACTTCGTGTAGGACCAATGCTACGTTTTGAAAACACAAAAATTCTTTTCAACTTCGTCATAAAAAGGTACCTTTTCAATAATTCAATTTTCGTTTACGACTTTTTTCTATCATACACAGTTTAATAAAATTATTTGATATCGGAAATTTTTATGTGCGCCTGAAAAGTCCGCAATACGAAAATATATCAAAAGGAAAATACACCGCAAAGAAAAAGCTTATTTGCCTATTTTTCTCTTGTTGTTATAAAATGTTCTCTCTGTAACATATAAACTGATGCCCGAAGGAACAAATAAAAACAAAAGGGACGCATTGCAGTGTCACTCAGTCAGAATGTCGGATGTTAGGATTATGGACTTTGCATTTTAATAAACTTTGTCGTTTATCGGTGTATAAAGGTTTAAAGAAAACCGTAAATGAAAAAGAAATTCACATAGTATTTTTCAATCGTCAAATATTTTTCTAAATAAGACTGATTGACGGAGCTAAGGTATTATACTTACTTTACCACACTAGCAATGGATAAAGTAAAACGAGTTTCTGTTTGATAGCTAAGGTTCGTTAATCAAAGTGGTGGACCGTAGGCGCCGGAACTATAACTACGGCGATGTGTCGAGACTCTCTTTGCAGTGGAAACAGGTTACCAAACGTTCGTAGAAGTCATCTGCTATCGCAAGATATTCGAAAGTTTATTTTTACTTTTCCGGACTTAACATATGGCGGTCTCGCGTGTGTTGTTTGGTGTGCGATAGGGACTTACTTTTAAACACAGTTTATTTACGGTCCCGCCGCCCATGGTCAGAGACCTTGTTTATGAACTCTATTGATAACAGAGCCCATAATATACATGGAGTAGTGGAATTTGTCATAAAAAAAGAACCTTAAGGACCGAGTGAAGAGTTGCTTTGAGGAATCAGTACATATAGTTAATTTACTAAAGTGACATTTTTAGTTGGCAACATCAGGAGAGGATAAGAAGATCATAAACTTATAAAAAATGAAACGAATTGCACAAGTGGGACCTGCCAAAAATTTCAATTTTGAGTTTGAAGTTTCTAGTGCTGTAATTGGAAAAAAATATTGTAGGTAGTATGTTTAGGTTAAATATTTCAATCAAAATTTCGACTAGTTCTAATTAAGCTAGAGCTTTAAAATCTTGCACATGTATATAAGTCGACAATGCAGTACAGTATGGCTGACGCCCCAAGATGGCAAATTAACTTTTTTCACAATCCCCTTGATATGGGTAACAAATGAAAGGATTTGACGAGTAGAATACGGTAAGCTATGACGTCATTCTATACCCAATATGGCGGACGCCATAAGATGGCGGATTGCCATTTTCTTCACAACATAAATTTAACATAATATATAATATCTCTTTCAATGATAACTTTAATACTTCTTTTATTAGGATTCACCCACGCGAACTACGTCCACTTATAAATTTAATAGCATCTAGCATTTCCCCAACGAAAACACTATACTTATTTTCTTTTTCGTCTAAATAATAAAAGCTTGTTTTTAAAAGTATTTCTTACATAAGATTTTATTACTGTACAACCATGGAAGGGACTTTAAAATAATATGCCGTTTAATCTTTTTTAGTTGACCAAGTTACAATTTATGTTCATGTAATATGGCATTTCTAAAGCCATAACAATGCATTTGTTATTCACGTGGCTTACGAATGACAGGTCGTCTACATAACGAAAAAATTGGCTTCTCGGAATTTTGTCTGGAACACTTCCAATTTTTATATTACACCATCGAAACGATTTAACTGTATACGGCAATTTTAGAATGCAACGTGCACATAAATATGTATTTTGGGGGGATTGAAAATAGAGCATTTACTTTTAAAGTATGGGGACATAATACGAGTATATATCATATTTTTGAATTGTAAAATTATGAAAACTAATCAAAGAATTTGAAATAAAGGACTTTTCGGCATATGACAATACATTCAATAAGAAAATTAAATGAATGTTGTTGCAAAATTAACTAATACTAACAAATTAAAAAACAACGATACATTAATAACTGTGCGCAACTCATATTGTTCAATTATTATCTGCCTTCCTTGTTTTCTTCAATCTCTTCTTTTCTGGTGGCTCTCACTGCTCTACTCCTGCCATATTTCGTTGCTCCTATTTTTCAACTCGTATTTTTTCCCTTCATTTAGCTTTTATAATTTTGTGTATATATTTTTTAGGCCTCAACAGCACCCATCCTTGCATGGGAGGCTGCAAACATGGCCCATTATTTCCTTTTTTGTAGATATGTAAATGAAATGTTATATTCCTCATTGCAAATAATAAATGTATTATTATTATTTTTTTTTTATTGTTATTTATTTTTATGTGATTTTTGTGACGTGCAGAGCAAACCTAACAGCAAGAGGTCATTTTGAAAGGGTCTCAAACAAGGTTTACGGAAAAAATAGAAGCGAAAACAAAAGACATAAACAAAGAAAAAGTGACAGGAAAACGTGAAAATTAAATCTGGTAAGAAACACGGAGACCGCCTTCAAATACAAAAAATGAAAAAAGGGATGATGCAATTATGGGTTAAAAATTCCTAAAATAATATTTCTCTCCTAGAAAAACAAAAAAATGGTCGGTGTGGTAGCACAGAGTGAAGCTTCGATGTGGGAGTGCGACTAGGTTTTCAAATTTTTAAAGTGGTACAATTATTATACAGCAGGATTACAGGCCCTAGTGGCCCTAGGCTTCGAGTTATTTCACGATTCTTTTCCATTTTTTTCTGTCCTGTGCTTCTTTTCGCCAGTCGTGTACGCCTATTTCTCGGAGGTCTTTTTTCACTGCTTCCCGAAATCTTTTTCTTGGTCGACCTCGTCACCTTGCGGCTCCTTCTTCACCTGTTAATACTCTTTCCACCTATCTTTCCAGTTACATTCTTGCTATATGCCCCAACCACCTAGCTCGTTGGGCTCTGATTATCTTTTTAATTGTAGGCTTTTTATATAAATGCAATATTTCTTTGTTGGTTCTTCTCCATTCTCCACTCCTTAATTAAAAAATGTTGCGCAAGATATTTCTTTCCCATCTTTCGAGTTTCTTTTCTACTTTCTTATTCATGGTCCATACTTCACATGTGTATGTTACTGATGATCATATTATTGCTTGGTATATTCTAATTTCCGGCACCCTGGACATATTTTTTTCTTTTAGTATTCTGTTAAACATTCCTGCCGCTTTGCTTCTTTCTCTTGGCCATCCTCTTATCTATTTCCTTTCCTTCTTCCCCCCTGTTTGTTAATGGTACTCTCAGATACTCCATGTGCTCTACATTTTCTATAGTATATCGCTTACATCCACACTCAACTTTTATGTTCTTTAGTTCTCATTTTTCGTTGTCTTTCATAACCATGTATTTCGTTTTGTTTTCGTTAATTTTAAGTCCATATTCTTTTGACTTCTCTTCTAGTAGTTTAGTACCTTTACTAACTGCTTTTCGTTCTTGCCGTCAGTACCAAATCGTTAGCATATGCCAGGCATTGATGTCTATTATTATAAATCAATCCTGTCGTTCTTATACCGCTCTCTCTTAGTATCATCTCGAGTACTATGTTGAATAGTTCTGTGGATAGCGGGTTTCCTTGTCTAAGCCCATTCCTAGATATTACCCCTTCCAGCAAACGTTACTGGATGAATTTTCTATTGTCATTTCTACTACTTTCTTTAGTTTTATTGGTATCGACAGTCTCTTTATCACTCTATACAACATAGTTCTCTGTATGGAGTCATAGGCTTGTTTGTAGTCTATGAATGGTGTAGACTTAGATTCTGTTCATACGTATTATTTAGTATTTGTTTCAAAATGAAGACTTGGTCACCTGTGGCTCTACCTTTTTTAAAGCTTCCTTGATACTCTCCTACGGTTTCTCGTTGATATCTGTTTAGTCGCTTCTTTAAAATTCTTGCTCGGTTACTTCTCTCATAATTCTTTACAGCTGTTTCCACTCTTCTTGTACATATTCCTGATAGATTTTCCTCTCAAGCTTTTTGTTAATTTTTGCTGCAGTCTTTCCACCAATTCTGGATGTTCTAACTTTTGTAGGTTATATATTTTTCTTCTTTTAAATGCCTTTTTTTAATGTCTGCCATCTCTTGTTTGTTTCATTTTTGCAATTACTAAACAGTGGTCAAAAACAGAACGATGCAATTATGGGTTAAAGTTTTCTAAAATAATATTTCCCTGCTAGAGCAACAACAAAATGGTCGGTCTGGTAGCACAGTGTAGAGAGTCGATGTGGAAGTGGGAGTAGGTTCTCTAAATTTTTAAAGTGGTGCAAAAAAAAAACAATTAAAGTAAGGTTTAAGGGCTTAAATTTAGTTCTCTAAATGTATTTAATAAACATATAGGGTAAATGTGGGAAAGATACCGCGTGGGGATAGGGTATGCGGTCGGTGGGTTTTTCCTTTGCCTTATGAGTTCGTATTTTAACAACTAAAACGGTAAATAGCACTACCTAATATTATATAGGGTACTTTTGAAACATTCAAACTTTAGTAGCACATTGAATTTTAAGGAAATTCGGGTTTAATTTGTATTATTATTCCAGTTAGGTAGGCTATTTTATAGAATAATATGCATTTTTTAGTTGTTTTTTTTTTTGCAAAGTGATGCGGCTACCTAAAAGGAGAGATGCCACATATTTTGGGTGGGAGAGTTGCCACACTTTGTATTTTTGTATTTATATGAAAGTGATACCTACTAACCAGGCTTATAGCACATGCAAAATAAAAAAAAGGTATAATGTTCTGTAGGTTTGCAATGCCCATCAGCATAAGGCCAGTGCCAAACCAAAAGGAAAATGGACAGTAGAATTGGATATGTTGTGTCAGAAGTGTCAAATTGCTACATGAGATCTGTACCATCTTCTCCACCATATGTAACATACGTGAAATATTATGCAAACGAGAATAGATGAAAAAAAATAAGGCATCTGTCCCTTAACTCTGGGCATCTCTGCCACATCCCAGGGGAGAGACGCCCAAAGAGAAAGTTTTTTAAATAATTTTTTTTGTAACCCCGAATTCACTTCTTTTTTGGGTTTTTATATTTCTATTTGTTATTATGCTAAATGTCACTTTGTTATTTTTGCAAAAACTAACGATTTTACGATTTTATTTGTAAAAGCGTGGCAACTGTCCCACATTTACCCTAGTACGTCCAAAGGTCCATTATACCGTCTTCATTAAAAAGATTTTCAGAGATTTCATAATGGGCTACAGTAGATAACAAATAAAATATATGAAACTAAATATTTTTAACTACTGGGCATTTACTTATATATATTTCTTATTTATGAGAACAATTTGATTTTGTTTGGAGGCCTCTGGCTCACCCTGGGGAACTAAAACTTATTGCAGATCAGTTGCTAAGTTAAGTTTCTAAAGTACTTAGAAAAAAATGTTTTTATTATTAAAACGTCAACTATAAATCTGACAGACCTAAACTTTTTTTTCATAAAACTGTTCCTCGAAAGTAATAATTTAAATTATAACGTATCTCTAAATCTTTTTAAAATATTGGAGCTCGAATTCCAAATACACTGTATTTTCTATAACATTATATTACCTTACCTATTATTTTTTTCTGTTAACGGAGAGAGATCTCATCAAGACTTACCTAAAACAAAAAAGTAATATTCAAATTTTAGTCAAATACGATTTAGTTTTTGTAATCAAGAAACTTAAAATATATAATTAAATTAGGCGAACCAAGCCGCTACGGGATCTTTTAAAAGGCACTTTAAGACCTTTTTTTATCGAACTCAATAATCTACAGGGTGAGTGTTTCAAGGCTATATCTCGAAAACGGTTTAAAATTTGTTCATGAAATTTTGGTAAGTTAATAGGGAGATGGGGGACCATATTTGAACATTTTTTTGACATTTACTCCCTCTCTTTATTTTGAGGATGATTGGATGATGTATGTACTTTTGTTTATAAAATTCTAATCTTCGTAAAAAACTACGTATGTCTACAATTTTTTTTAATTTGCCCTTTCGGTAACGGAATGATGATTTATTGGATTACACTGTCATCTGCCATGCTTGAGAAGTTGGTCAAAATCTCCCCCTTCAACTTCCAAATACTTTCCTTAGATACTCTTCTTTTTCTAAATGAATTTCGTACCCCCTCTAACATTTCATTTTTATTCTTCGAAATTACTTTTGGACTGAAACCTTTTTCGAAGTGAAGTGTATTTAAATATAACGATGAACTACAACAGAAATAATAGTAAAGCCCAAAAATCATTGTGGAATGTCGGCGTGTAATAGTTTCTTGCTCCTGTCATTCGGTGAATAATGGATAGCATTTCTTTGATATTCATGCGTAAATATCCTTTTTCAGTAATAAAATATTATGCATTGACGGCTTTCTTAGTTCTCTTTATATCTGTCAATTAGTATAAATTTCGAATATTTCACCGATTTTTTATAATTTAGTTTGATAACATAACCTGGATGACCAACCCGCAAAATTTGTGCAACGATTACTTTATTTCTTAAATTTGGGTCGCTCATCGTGGGACTACGTCATTAGAGACCATTTCCCTGTTTTAAAATGAGCGATGTTTGATCGCTATTTTAAGGGTGAATTTGATCAGAACAAATTCTGATTTTTGAGGGATAAGCTTTTCAAATGGAATACTTCTGTATAATTAAATAAAAAAAAATGCTGGATTCCCTCCTAATTTATAACGCGTGACCTCATACCGCTCGGATAGTTAGAGAATACCTAAATGATGCGAATATCCCACACAGATGACATGACCACCGCACAAGTCAGATCTGAACCCTATCGAGCACGTCTGGAATATACTCGGTAGAAGCCTAATAACAGAACCACCTGCCTCTACAACGTTGAATGAATAACAACGGGCACTCTTAGGGTAACGGGCAGGTATTCCTCAGGAGGATATAAGTCATTTGGTGGTATACCGAAAAGGATAAAAGCTGTGGGGGTACCCGATATTAAGTAATTAGTATTTGGTTATGATTTATTGTTGTGTGTTAACATAAAAAATACTTTAAAATTGCAAGTGTTTTCTCTAAACATTTTTATCTCCAACAAACAATCAGAAAATAAATTATTGAGGAAACCTTGATGGTAAATTACTTTTTAGATCTCCTACCCTTACAAATGACTCCACATGGTGTTTCAAACATTAGCGGAAAAAAACGTTTTTCCGTATAATGTGACTTATGCGGTTTTTTCCTTTTAACGCAAAAAAGTTATAAAGTTTGATTGATCTACAAATTATCTAAAGAACTATTAAAATTCGTTAAAAGAGAAAAATTATTGAACTTTAACGTTTTTTAAAATTTTAAGGAGCCCGCTTTTCGTGCCGGTCAGTGGACGTATATCTAGTTAGTTCTTCATATCTATGTAAAAGGTAATATTAGAAACTACTAAACCGATTCGGAAAATTCTTTTACTGATGTGCAGTTAAGACGTTCCTGGGTGCCATGGGCTATATATATAGAGAGGTTTTCCTATATATATATATATATATATATATATATATATATATATATATATATATATATATATATATATATATATATATATATATATATATATATATATATATTATGTATGTTTTGTTTGTGTGTAAGAGGTTAAAACTGTTAAACGGATTAAAAAAATCTTTTGCTGAAGTGTAGCTGGGATCTCCCTAAGTGCATAGGCTATATAGAACTGTTATCCGCAGCCATATTGATTTACGTGGAACATGAAAAAAATTTAATATTGAGGCTATACAAAACCAGTTTGAAAATTTTTTTAGCGGCTGAATAGATTGGAACTTTCTAAGTGATATACGCTGTATAGGCTATATTATACAATTGCTACCCGTAATTTCCTTTACGCTGAACATATAAACGATAATAATTATAATGCTGGCAAAGTCGCGGATAGCAGCTGATGTTTAATAATAAACAGACTTTACAACTGCGAACTTATCTAGGTTTACTTTTATTTTTGTCCAATTACTTGTGAAAAATTAGGTCTATCAATCAAATGGCTGCACTAGCCTAGTCACAGTAACGAGCTTTTCCATTAATTTTTAAACTTTGTGATTTGTGTTTCTCTTTTTTGCAATAAGTCTAAATCATAAATCAAAAGAAAACCAATATTTATGTATTGTAAGTTTTCTCTTCTTTACATACATGAAAAAAAAACAACTTTAGCAAGCACTTATAAAAATCCCAATAATTGAGTATACCCCATGGGGACCTAAACTTAGAAAGGGGCTAAAACATAATTATTCCTGAGCACCGTTAACTTGAAACAACTTTCCTAAACATTTAGGACTAAAACTTTCGAAATATCATTGCTATTCAAGTCACCACCTTAACCTTTGTTAAAAGCTCAAGACAATGTAGGCGAGCAGTTTAGCAAAGTATAAAAAATGATCTCATTAAAATTTAGGCAGACACGTTTAGTAACATTATCAATCCGAACGCATAATTCCAAAACAGGACCCCATTTGGTAATTTAACAGCTTAATCAAAGTTCGTAACACGTATTAGGGGTCCCTCTGGCGTATCTTCAGGGAATGTTAACTAGCTCATATTTAGTTTGGACAAAGAAAGGGTCTGTGTAATACCAAGGTCATTTCTTTTCATAAAAAAAGATAATTTTGTGTACAGTTGGGATACGGAAACTATCAGTAAATTGTAAGAGATGTTTTGTACGTGGAACACTGTAATGTAGGAAACTTAGCTATAGAAATCACATAAGTAGGAAAGAAAAAATACCTCAGATACGATATGCAATATTTTTGTCCGTGAATATGTTATTTCATAACTAAGACTTATGAGATCTAATAACGGGTCACTGTACCTTAAGAAATTATCTGCAAACAATGGGCCTCTATCGAGATGAACTTCTGTGTAGAATGTAATGTAATGAAAAGGAAGAAACAGCCTCTTATATTATACGCGAATGTGCTGCAATATCTAGTTGGTGATTAACAAACCATGGTTTCCTTAGGCGCACGTTAGGAAAATCGATACCCAGAATGAAATCTCCACGAGACAGCTACAACAACAAACCTTTTGAACTAGGCTCAGTACAACGGGGATCGCAATGAGCCTTATTGACTGCGGCGAAGAGGATTCACAAACCTCAACCTGATTTTTTTTCCAATAGGGAATATGCGTATAATTGACATTTTTGCGAAATTTTGACACATCATATCTTAATAATTTCGTAAATAAATTTCAATTCTTTGTTTTCATGGCAATCTTCGAAAATGTCCCCGATGCAAATGAACCCATTTATTTATAGCTTTAACGAAAAAATAAGCGATTTAAATCAGTTGAAGATATTATTAGATAATTAACGGATAAAATAAACCCAAAAAGAATCCCTAAATATGGAAAATAGTGTGGATATCGGTTAAAAGGATTTGTCGGAAAAGCTCAATTCAATCAAATTCGGTTTTCATCCATTAAATACTCTCCTGGTGACCCATTTAGTATTCATTTTAAAGTGTGATTATCCCTTTATAAGATAATGTTGAGAAATTGGGAAAAAATTAGATAGGAAAAAGTACAGAGTGTACCGATGTCGAGGGCAAAAAAAGTCAAAAAATCGAAATTAATCGACGATTGCTTCCTTTCTATAAAGAATGAAGAAACTAAAAGATATGCATATCATGTAATTTGATGAGTTCTTTCCTATGGCGTATATGGGATTTTAATCTAAGCCATTTTGACCCCACAAAAATTAAAAACCGTGAAAAATTTGGATCAAAAACCGAAATTTCTAGTTTTTCCCAAATATATCCATTTTCCAGTCATTTTGGGTTTGGGTAAATATATTGCAAAAATAAAACATTTAAGATTTTAAAGTTTTACTTATGAATCTGTTTTTCGATCCGACGTTTTGTTTTCGAGTTATTAGGTACCAAGAAGGGGTCTGCAAATGACATTTTCCGATCTAAACAAAATTCAAAAGAATTACTTGCCATTTTCCGATCCTCACCGTTTCAATAGAATTCTGAAGCTCCGGGTCCTCTACAACTTCCGAAAATTTACATCGATTTAATTCACTTTTGCGACCTGTACCCGATTTCAACGGAAATCGCGGAAATTTCGACTTTGACGTTTAATAGGTCCGAAACATCCTGTATAACTGAATTTTTTAACGAAGCTAGTTGCACTCTTCCTCTATCAACCCAAAAAATTATATTGCTCCCACTCTAACTGTTTCCGAGAAAAACAAACCAGGTCGATTTAAGGTTAGGCTTTACGTTAACATGTAGATTGACACTAATTTTTGCTGATCTCATTATTCATTGAGGACAAATGGATGCTTTTTAAATTGTAATAAATTACACCGAAAAGTAAACATTTTTATAGCTTAATTTTCCTAAGTAATTTTCTTCAAAATAATAATCTTGGGTTTCTACTGACTTCGTCAAACGATTTATGCAATTAAAAAATATATATGCCTATTCCTTATTCAATCTAATATTATTTCCTTAATAGGCAAATTTAGGTACCTATAAATTGTAAGCCTTTTGCTGTCTACCTTTAATATTTAATTTATTGTTACATTGAAATCTCGAATATAAACAACAGCAAAAGGGCAGCGTTAACATAGTTATAGTGATAACTGATAACACTGGACTAAGCCTGGAAACATTCAACTTGAATCTTGGCACTTTATTTTCAAGGTCATCCACTCCACATTAAGGTAACAAAAATGCCGTTAAGGTTTCTGGTTCAGAGATATTTACCATTAACCTAAATGTACAAAACTACAATTCTATTTCCCTTAAGATTTTTCGCAAACACTTCAAAAGCCGCAATTTTAATTAAGCAGCATTTTTATGCGGGAAATTTAAATGAAAATTTCAGTTTAAAGATACAGCGAGGGTTGTAACTATAATCTATGTCTGTGTTAAAAGTACATACAGGAAAATCCATTATAGTAATTTGCATGTGGAACGTATACTTTCGACAAAGTAAACAGTAGGGAAAATGTCTTTTTTCTGTTACGAAAGATTTTATTATTATGGAATATTTACCCAACTGTTTTATGCTAACGGCGTTTTTTATTAAAGTGGTAAAAATATTTGCTAATTCTTATAATAGTTACAAAACAATTCCAGGAATATACAATCAAGAAAATTTTAAAACACAGCAATAATCCCAAAGGCGACCATCAGCAAATCTACGTCATCAAGTGTCAGGATGAAGCCATTTCCTAGGAAATAAACTTGGGGTGCTATGGCTCAGCAGGAAGATTTTAAATTTTCTAAAGTGGTAATTTGTTAAGATGGAACTTTGGCATCTGGATAATTTCAATTGATTATTACATGATATATTTTAGGGCTTGCCTTGGTGATTTCCTTTGCCGCACTGACTTTTTTACCACTCCAAAAGAACTTAACGCTATTAAAAAACCAATATCTTCTAGGTCCTGATTTCTTGAAAATTAAACAAATACCTAAAATAATTAATAACTCTTATCGCCATATGTTGCCAATAAAAAATATATTTATTTATTCAATAACATCATTTTTATGATAAATGTCATTTTAAAAGATACCCCGCCATCGCTTTTAAAAAATTCGTAGACAATACAATCTGTTAAGTACCTTTTGTCTCCTGAAAACTAACCTTGTTAAATTTAGGCTTCGCACATTTTCTTCGTCGACGATAAAGAATAGTTTAGTGCCATTACCAGCGTTATTAAATAAAACTTAAGTGCTACCTACGTAATATTTAATGGTTGTGTAATCTGTGAGTCTAAAGTATTTTAAAAGGATTTATTTTGAGAAAACATTACAACCGGCCATATGCTGCAACAACATATTTGAAATTGATATTGTCCGTGGAGAAAATAGCTCGCGTCAGTTTTCAATTTACTGGGCAACGATCTCAAGTTTATAAGATCACACTCGATATTTATCTACAGAGTATATTGAACTTAGTTATTGGCGTTTCTTAGAGAACCAAGCAAGCTGTGGACATTAACAAAATAGGAGGTATGGCTAAGAATATTGCTGCTTTTCTAATACTTTCGCTGAGAGATATATAGTTATATAGATGACTCCCTTGGGAATAAAATGTAAATAACAAATAAAATAATCTAATCGTTTGGGCCAATCAACAAATACTCAAACAAACAGTCAGAAGAAATACAAATACCAAAAAAATTTGTAGCCTTTATGTGCTATAAATAGAGAAAGAACTGGCGAAAATTTGTACAAGACGCAAGAAATACCTGAAGAAATAAATCCCCAACCATGTTCTTCGAACATAATATATTGATTACCGAAAATTTATTCAAACGCCAGGACGTTCCTGGGACGAATTTTAAAAATTATTCAAATATAACAATAAATTTCAATTAGGTACATTGAATTACAAATTACTTATAAATAAAATATTCGTTGTTCTTAATTTAATTTTTAAAACTGCATTTTGTCTAAAACTTATATTTTTCCTTTGTTTCACTCAAGTATTATTAAGCCTACTATAAATAAATAAATAAACACATAATAAATAACAGTATCCTTTTGTTGTATTTTTATATAAACGTAAAAATTTAGCATCCGATGCAACACAGAAACTTGTATTGGAATGAAAATTTAGCATTTGCAAGCATCTTTTTGTTGTGAAAATACTACTTAACTTTTGACTCTAAGCGATTCATAATTTGTATCCTGAGTAAATTAAGTCAAAAAAACATGCACTATGACATATTTGACATCTCGTTTACTGTGTGTTTTACTTCTAGGTCCAAAGTCAGAAATCCTCTAATTAAAATGGAAAACCCTTTATATTTTTCTGCCATATAGACCGTCAAAAACTCTTTACATTTTGTAAACAATGTCCTATCCCTATCTGTAATAGTTGTTGAAATATTTTGATTTTTCGGTATTTTCTGTTTTCGATATAGCATCTTTTGTCAATGAATCTCAGTAGCCATGGAAAACAAATGAAAATAATGTTAGTGGATGACATTAAAAATCAGATCGGCTTTAAAGATAAGCGTTTTTGCTGTAAAGTTTATTGTACAGTTATTTAAAATCAAAACGAATGTTTCCAAGTATAAATTAATCGAAATGATTTATGTTTTGGTCGAGGGAGATAAAAATTGTCTTTTTGGAACATTCAAAAAGTGAATTTGTCAACAGAATAGCTAAAAATGGCGAGAAATATCTCGAAATACTGTTACAAGTTCCAGAGAATCCCAAGTTAGTAGCCGTAAATTAGCTTCACTGTGTGATACGTCACAGTCAGCGGCAAACCGAACAATGCGCAAGTATAAATAGCACCCGAACCATATTGAGTTATATCAGGAAGTTCACGATGAAGATTTTCAATGGCCCGTAACTTACTGCCAATGGTTATGTGTCCAAATTCAAGTAAACCAAATTTTTTAAAATTTATAAAATATTCAGATGAGGCTAGATTTAGAAGTAATGGTGCTGTCAATTTTTTGTTATCTTCTGACACCCCAAGAAGACCGAAGTCTAAGTACCGTGGGTGTACTTGGGAAATCGACTCACACATCCAGAGCAGGAAACATCCGTAGGGATTTCACCAGCCCTTTAAGAGGATGTGTGGGGTGGTACCACCTCGGTCGAGGAAGAATTCCTCTACCACCGTCGATTAACAATCACAAAATATCCATAGTCGATTCGAACCCGCGCCTCTCGGTTGCAAAGCTGGCGCCGTACCAACTCGACCACCGGAGACCCATAATGGACACAATATGCATTTTAAGCAACGGAGAACCCACACTGGGTCCGTGCAGTTCAACACCAAAACCATTGTGTGGTGCGGCATTCTTCACAAAAGAATTATAGGGCCATATTTCTTCAACCAACATTTAAACGGAAATACTTATTTATTTTTCTTGCAACAGGAGTTGCCAAGACTATTAGCAGAAGTAGGTTTTAATGAACGACAAAATATGTGGCGCCAACAAGATTGGCCGCAGGGGGTTTGTTGCATGGCCACTAAGGTCTTGTAACTTTTCCCCGTTGCATTTTTTTCCGGTGGAGCTACATAAAAGATAGGGTATATATGTATGTCACACCACCTACGGAACGGCAGGATATGGAAAATAGGATCAGGGATATATATCAGACAATAACACCAGGCATGTTATCCAATGCCCAGGAAAATATCGTTAGAATAACTGACTTATATATTGAACAAGAGGGACATCTATTCGAACGTTTATTGAGAAGAAACTGATTTGGCGGGGGGGGGGGGGGTACAGTTACAAAAATAATGTGTTCAATACGTTTTAGTGTAAATATGATGATACCTATGTTTGTATTTACTATTAACTTTGTTTTACCTACAGGTATTTACTTAGATTATGATAATCTAAGGGTGCTCCATTTGATAAAAGTGACATTTTCTAATTAGAAGTTTCCTGATTTTGGACCTAGAAATAAAACACCCTGTAAATGAGATGTCATATATATCATAGTGGATAATATGTTTTCTTGGTGGAATTTACTCAGGATACAAATTATGAATTTGCAGTCAAAATTAAAGTAGTTACTATTTTTTACAACAAAGAGATGCTTGACAATGCTACATTACAAGTGGAATTATTTAGAAAACTGTGACTTTTTCGTATATTAATTCATAGTGAACAAGTTATGAAACTATACGTAGAATTCAAAAATCCATTCAAATACAGGGTGCCCTATTTAAAAAATCTAACTTTGTGACACCCTACTTTTTTAACGCACCCTGTATAGTTCAAAATATTTTTTAAATGTGCAGAATATCCAATCATACCTTAAGACAAAAGCTTATTATCGACAAATCGTATTTTCAAGGCATAAAATTTCTCCGCGCAATCGTTGACTCACCCTGTACCACATGTTTGAAAATTTCTTCACATTCGTTCGACTTATGGCCTTCGAGTTCGGCTCACGCTCACAAAAGACTCATTCGTATGAAAAGCGATATTTTCAAAACTTGTACAATATACTACTGCACTACTTTGGCCGTCGGCTTCGTCCAAGTTCTATGTCATCGAATTTGTAACACCCTCTAAATAAAAAGCCACTTACATTTTCTCAAAGTGTTTTAAAACCAAGACGATAATTAATGACCAAAGTCCATCTGGAAAATATTGCCAACGAATTTATCCAGGTCTTAAAATACCTTTTGGCCGTTTATTCTGGCTGGATTGCTTTTATAATAAAATTGTAAAATATCGCCTTTGCTGACCGGCTGCTGCCCCTTCCGAATCAATTTCTGTTTTTGCCCAGTCATTATTTATTGATATTATAAATTTCTTCATGGTCGCGCAACAACGGAATATAAATGAGTAAGGCACTGATGAAATATGGCTTAGATTTATCTTTCTTTGATGAGAATTACGAAAAGCGTCAGTTATGTTACCAGTATAAAGAAAAAGCCATGTAGCAGTAGGGTCGACAAAAATGAGATGCCAAAGTTTGCGTATATTTAGGGCAATGTTGGGTAGGTTAAATGCAAGTATTAGTATAAGCTTGTATTCGTATTTGAACGACGAATAATTGGGAAGGAAAACATTAAATATGTCAAAAATGGAAAACCACTACGGGCCAGATTCTCCAACGCTAGACCGGCCCAATTTGACAACCAAAAGTTTTAGACTGACAAGCTTTATTCTATGTATTTATTTGTAAGTTTTTTCACAAATTTATAAAGAAAGGGGCAAGTTTGGTACGTTTTTTTCACAGTAATAATTCTAGCAACACATTCCGACAAGAAAATCATTTAGAAACTAAGCAAATCGCTGAAATATTAGAATAACTCACAATTTTTTAATGACCACTCATTAATGATAGGACAAGAACCTGTGAGAACTCAACTAAAAAGATCTTCATTTAAACCAGGATCTTACACTTTTTAGTGAATCTGAGCGTAAAAGTCCAGTATATCTCAATAATTTTTAAATAACAAATATTTTGCAGACCTACGTAACACCACGCTTTCGGTTTGGTAAAATTCTTAAATCTTTTTAATATCCAAACATGACTATCGGTTTACACGGTGGAACAAATTCAACACTTGTCACTGGGATTTCGTAAACACAAGCGGTAAAAAGTACAACCAGTTTAAATTACGATAAATCTGTAGGGCTTATATCTGTTATAAGTAAAGAAATATCTCATTCTTTCAAAAATATCAGTAAAAATAGGAAAATTTGCAATTTTTGGTAATAGAGAACAATGAAAATTACCCTCTACGGGTATACGTTTTTCGCCAAAATCTCTCCTTTTTGTTTTCCTTAAATCGTCTTTAAAATTTTTTTTAATACGGGCCTGTATGTTTAAGCCTTTTTGTTAAAACATCATTCTCTTTAATACGATTAACATAGCAAAACTGACATTATTTCAATTTTGCAGCAACTCCTTTTTAATACGACCCTAAATTGGTTGTTGTCCTCTTTTCTCCGGACGCTATCCTTTTTTCATGGCATTTAGAAACGTCCAGGGGGATTTCTTCCATGCTTGTGGGGTTTTTAGTAATGCGTTGGGCTAATATAATATTTACAAAAAAAGAAAAAGACATTTTAATTAAACAACGCAATAAGCAGGGGTAAGGTTTTTATATTCCCCATTTACCGGAAAGTTTATGTTCCGTATCCATGGTAGAGATGTGAGTCCCGAATATTTCCAAAAAAATAATGCGAGTTTTGGCAAGAACTAAAATCTTGGTTTGTTGTAGATTCTCGAAAATATGAGGGTCTATCACGCACTTACTTGAAAAATGAGTATTCTCAATTTTTTGCGAATATTAGCGATTTGTGGACAATCATTTTAAATTCTCTTTAAATTAACATTTTTATACTTCATGAAAAAAAAAACAGAAACGAGCGTCGCTTTTCGGACCATCGCACAGTGGGTTAAACATTGATTCTAGCATAATTATACGTATTACTACTATATTGTTAGCATCCAATCTACCCCTTGTTAAAATTTGAACCAAAGATAAATCTTTTGTTTTGTACCACGTGATGTAACAGCACCTTTGAAGTTTTGACGGAACTGTCACTGTCAGTTCTGACATCACTTTAAAATGTGAGCTTGTCGGTTTCCTTTTCGTCTTTTTACCTTTCAAAAGTAAAGATAAATGTGTTTTTATTTGTGAAAAGTGGATTAAAAGTTAATTATTATCCTATTTACGTTATTGACATAGCTAATGTACCGATAATGCCAGTGTTAAGCAGCAAGAAGTGAAGAAATTACTTGTAGTTTTATAGAAGCGGATATTCTGCACAAGAATGTAAACTGAAGAGTGAATACATCATTTTTAATTTTTAATTCGAGATTTTGGGGCAAAACGGGTAAGAACATTATGTAAATAAAGCGAGGCGGTTGGAAATCTAAAAAAAAAAACACATTATTTAAGTTCGAATTAAAACTCAAAATACGTAAGTATAATTTATTGTAATCATTAATTTATACATAAAACACTATAATTGGAATCAAAATCTTCTTAAATAATTAATTACCTACCTATGCAAAATGACTTTGTCTTTCTCAACTGACCGTCGACATGCGAAACAAGATCTCATTTTCCATCTAAAATATTATTAACTCTGTTTCGATATTGTACTTTGTTCCGGATAGTAAACATTGAGACATTAATCCGTCATTAAAATTTACTTACGCGTTTTAAATAATATTAATGCTTATTTGTTTGTACTAATTTTAAAGACAGTTAACTGTGTTGATAACACGGCCACCAGTTAAAAACAGATTCAAGTAACCGTAGATTGTCAAAAAAGTTTAAGAAATCTGTCAAGCAATTTTCGTAATAAAAAATAGTCAAGTACATTTACAAGTCAAGTTAATTTATTCTCAAGTCACGAAACGCTAGACCGGCAGTACCCAACATGGTCCTTCGAGCCGGATGATCCAAAACAAGCCAAGTAAACCAGTAGTTCAAGCAAAAACACTAATTGGTTGTCATTTCCTGAAAAAGCCTGTTTTATTCTCGCTGCACGGCGCAAGCCGCTAGACAAGATAACCCAGCCCGGTCAAGACGGTGCTCTAGAAAGACGGCAGCAGTTTCAAGGAGGTTCTAGTAAACAAGTAAAGCATTATAGAATCAGTGGGTGAGTCGTTTCCAGTTTTCCTTTATCCCAGTCATCCTATTTTGCCGAGAGTTCAAGATATATTTCAGGAATTTAAACATTACTAGTAGTTTAATAAATTTTTGCACTAATTTCAATATATTCTATAAAATAATAAATTAAAATGTCAGAGCAAGTTAAACAAACAAGAAAAAGAGGATCCCTTAAGGCTTCTCTTACTAATTTCACAAAGCATGTCGAACAAAAACAAAAAGAATTATCACAGAAAGGACAAGAACACGCTTTAAGTGATACCGATATTATTCAGATACAACATAGGCTGACTCGCATAGAAAATGTTTATCAAGAGTTTAACGATATTCAAGACGATATTGAGGCAGGTGTGGCTCTGGCCAACTTGGACGAACAATATGCTGAGCGATCGATGTTTGAGGAGTCTTATTTTGCCATTACGGCTATCGCAGAAAACATATTAAAAAAGTATGCTCCTTACAAGGGGGACGATCATATCTCAGTACATTCAAGTCGTTCAAGTGCACAGTCAAACGCCGCCGCATCTGCCAATGCAAATTTAAATATAGGTGGGGTTAAACTGCCAGTTATCCCCCTTCCTAAATTTCAGGGTTCATTTCAGGATTGGTTAGAATACAAAGGGACTTTCCAGTCCCTCGTTCATGAAAGTGAATCCTTATCCCCCATACAAAAATATCACTATTTAAGGGCGTCACTAGAAGGCAGTGCGGCACAGATTCTTAAATCTATCGAGTTCACATCAGCAGGATATGACGTAGCGTGGCAAACTTTAAATGACCGGTATAATAATACAAAATTGTTAGTTCACAACCATATTAAAGCCCTTTTCGATCTAGAAAATATCCAGAAAGAATCGTCTAGTAAAATTCGCAAGCTAGTTGATGACGTTTCGAAACATCTTAGGTCCCTTGAACAACTAGAACAGGTTATCGAAAACTGGGATCCTTTGCTCATTTTTATGATATCTTCTAAATTAGACCAAAACACGCTAGGTGACTGGGAAAAACACTCAGTCGAGTTATAAAAGCCTACTTTAAAAAACTTTAAAACGTTTTTAAAGAATCGCGCCGATTTTTTGGAAACGCTAGAATACAAAACAAACGTAAAGACATCGGGTCAAGACGGCAAGCAGGGCAAGCGAGTTGACAAATATCCGCGTTATGGCTCCAAGTCGCTAAATGCCACAACATACTCGTGTTATTACTGCAAAAAAGAGCATTCTATATACGCATGCGATAATTTCAAGAATTTATCGATAAATAAACGTACCAAGTTTATAAATAAAGCAAAACTATGCTTAAATTGCTTACGCAAGCACACGGCTAGAAAATGTAGGATGGGTCCGTGTAGAAAGTGTCAAGCATGGCACAACACGCGTTTACACCCAGAAGGCAATCCTACTGCGCCTGCGTCTCCGCAGAATGCCGAAGAGGCGGCAAATACAAATGCTAGCAAGTTGGGTCCAAGCGAGATTTCGTTAAGCAGTGGCGTAGAACGTCCATGTTCACGCGTCGTACTTTTGTCGACAGCCCGAGTTCAGGTTTTAGATAAGTGGGGTAAACCATATATCGCGCGCGCATTACTTGACTCCGGTTCGATGTCGTCTTTCATTACTACGGATCTTTGCGACCGGTTAAAACTAGAAAAGATTAGCACTAATTTAGACGTGTTTGGCATATCAAATGCTGTAAGTAAAGTAAGCAATAAATGCAATATTAGGCTAAGCTCTTTGCATCGACATTTTAATGCAAAACTTACGTGTTTCATTCTCCCCGAGATTACAAGCTTAACGCCAGGTTTTGAGATTGACGTAAAGTCCCGAGACATCCCAAGCGACTTGAATCTTGCCGATGACGAATTTAACAAGCCAGGTCCCATTGAAATTCTTATTGGCTGCGATCTGTTCTGGAATTTGCTAAGGACCGATAAAATATTTTTTCTACTCATGTCAATAAAAACCTGTATTGTATGTTCAATAATAAATTCAGAACATGGTACATTGTGGTTTACACCTTTTCATTGTGCTTCAATCACCATGGTGATTGAACTACAAAGTTCCCATTGTGCACGGGTAATTTTTACAAAGGTGGCGTTGACAGGTGCCGCGTCAAAATCTTTATAATTTCATTGACATTTTTTGACATCTTAAAAAGAAAAATATTACTAATCCCATTTTATTAACAGTAACATTCGTAGAAAAAGTATAGTGTAAAACTCGCATGGAATGACCATTTCCTACTCGTATGATTTGCAGCACTCGCCTGCGGCATCGTGCTGCAAACGTCATACTCGTAGGAAATGCATGTCATTCCATGCTCGTTGTACAATATACTATTGCGGCAAAAATAACCCAGTACTTCAAGATACCGAATTAGGTTGGGTCGTATCGGGTCAAGTAGGGGGAACCCAGGTAAAAGTCAGTAATAGGGTAACCTCGTGTAATTTAAGCACAAATCAGGACTTACAAAATAGTTTATTAAAGTTTTGGGAGATTGAAGAGTTTGGCAATGGTAAACCATTGACCAAAGACGAACTAGAATGCGAGCGGATTTTTACAGAAACTACGCGTAGAGATCCTGATGGGCGCTTCATAGTTACGCTACCGGTAAAGAAATCTGCCGATTGTTTAGGTGAATCGCGCAATCAGGCCGAAAGAATGTTTTACAATACCGAGCGAAAACTTCTTAGAAATAAAGACTTACGCGAACTATATGTAACGTTTATGAACGAATATCAGGCACTTAATCATATGACCGTGGTCAACTCGGACTCTAGCGCGGCAAACGTAGAATACTTTATGCCACATCATGGAGTATTACGCGACAATAGTCTAAGCACAAAACTTCGTGTAGTGTTCAATGCCAGTTCGCCATCTAGTAATGGTCTATCTTTGAACAATATACAGTACGTTGGCCCAGTTCTTCAAGAAGATTTACTGTCTGTAATTTTACGGTTTTGTCAAGAGCGCTATGTTGTCTCAGCCGATTGCAAGATGATGTACCGTCAAATATCGGTGAATCCGGGCCAAAGAGACCTGCAAAAGATTTTTTGGCGTGCTAGTCCGACAGAGGAACTTAAAACATATACTTTAAATACGGTGACATATGGTCATGCTAGTGCGAGTTTTTTAGCCATACGTTGTTTGTTCGAATTAGCTCGTGAGTGTGCGGACTCAAATCCCGAGATCTCAGATCTCATCAGGCGATGTTTTTACGTGGATGATTTGCTTTTTAGCGCCGATACCGTAGAACATGCGCAGTACATATGTCGAGAAATTACAAAGATTTTGAGAAGCGGTTGATTTGAGCTGCGCAAGTGGTATTCAAATGAGCCTAAGATACTCGAAAGCGTCGAGAGCAATGACGTTGTGTGCGGGATTCTAGAATTCGGTCCCCATGAGAAAGCCAGAACATTAGGTTTAATCTGGTCTTGTCATAGTGATAAGCTGTCATACACTATCGACGAGGTTTTCAACTATCGGAAAGATACAAAAAGATCGGTATTATCGGTTACCGCAAGAATATTCGATCCGTTAGGACTACTCAGTCCGTGTATTATTATAGCTAAAATGCTAATGCAAAAATTGTGGGCTGAAACGGTGTCATGGGACGATCAGTTACCAGTCTGTCTAGCTACCCAGTGGCACAAGTTCAAAGACGATCTACCTAGTTTACACATGTTAGCCATCGAGCGCCATGTTGTATGCAAGAGGGTAAAAAACATTGAGTTACACGGTTTCCTCAATGAATTTTCCGAACTTCTTAAAAATCGAGCACTTGATTCGAAAAATAAACTTTCTAGTCTGACTCCATACCTAGATCAAGACAATATTATTCGAGTAGGAGGTAGATTAGAGTGTTCCGATTTTTCGCCAGATAAAAAACATCCTATAGTTTTACACTCGAAACATCTTTTAACGAAGTTGCTTTTTGCCTATGAGCACACTCGATTAATGCACGCCGGACCTCAGTTGTTGTTATCTGCCATAAGAGACAAGTTTTGGCCGGTATCCGGTCGTAATTTAGCGAGAGCGACGGTAAGAAAGTGTATTCGATGTTTCCGATTTAGGCCAGAATTTGTACAGCCAGTCATGGCAAATTTACCACGCGACCGCACTGTTCCCTCTGCGCCCTTCCACGTCACAGGGCTAGACTATGCTGGTCCATTTCTAGTTAAACGGGGACTGGGAAAAGGTCGTAATTGCAAATTAGAAAAATGTTACGTTGGAGTATTTGTGTGCTTCTCCACAAAGGCTTTACACCTCGAGTTGATATCAAGTTTAAGTACCGAGTCGTTTTTGCAAGCCTTACGGCGTTTTGTGTCAAGAAGGGGCAAGCCCTCTAAGATTTGCAGTGATAATGGTAAAACCTTTGTGGGAGCCAACCGCGAGCTTAAAAGATTTCTAGATTCAGAAAAGGATAATGTTATGTCCATTTTAGCAAACGATGGGATAAACTGGCAGTTTATCTGTCCATATTCTCCTCATATGGGAGGTCTATGGGAAGGCGGCGTCAAGAGTGTAAAGTACCATTTAAAGCGGGTTCTAGCAAACGCTCATCTTTCGTTTGAGGAATTTACTACCTCATTGACTCAAATTGAGGCGATCTTGAATTCTCGACCTATTTGTCCGTTATCTTCCGAACCCAACGACCTCTCTCCCTTAACCCCTGCTCACTTCCTGATTGGAAGACCCCTGGTAGCCGTGTAGCCGTTCCAGACGAGAACTTGGAAAACCTCAAGATTAACCGACTAACCAGGTTTCAACTGGTTCAAAGAATATGTCAACACTTTTGGCAACGTTGGCAGAGAGACTACATGTCCGAGCTTCAAGAAAGGCAGAAATGGAGAACTAATCAAGGCCAACTGTCTGAAGGTCTTTTAGTTTTGATCAAGGACGATCAAGCTTTACCTACCGAATGGCGACTTGGTCGCATCATTGAAGTACACAAAGGAGCCGATGGCGTAGCCCGAATTGCTTCGATCCGAACGAGCACCGGATTTGTGAAGAGAAGCTTTCCGAAGATCTGTCCACTTCCTTTAGAAAATTGAAATTGTGGCCATTTCAAGGCGGGGGGCATGTTCCGGATATTAAACATTGAGACATTAATCCGTCATTAAAATTTACTTACGCGTTTTAAATAATATTAATGCTTATTTGTTTGTACTAATTTTAAAGAAAGTTAACTGTGTTGATAACACGGCCACCAGTTAAAAACAGATTCAAGTAACCGTAGATTGTCAAAAAAGTTTAAGAAATCTGTCAAGCAATTTTCGTAATAAAAAATAGTCAAGTACATTTACAAGTCAAGTTAATTTATTCTCAAGTCAAGAAATACAGTCCACAGTACCCAACATACTTTAAAGTGTATAATACTTTATACTTACTGGTTTTTCTGATATTTTATTATAAATTAAAATAAATATTCACAAAATAACGCTACGGCGAAATCGAAGGCTTGTTAGATTCAAATTAGGACTTTTGAATATAACAGGCGCGAGCGGCCATGTTGCCATAGTTGGTGTTTTGATTAGCGGACGGTACGTCGTGTTGAGTTCACTGGCTGGGCAAATCACGTGATTATTTATGAGGGATGTTCAGGACATCACGTGAGCGGTTAGGAATTGTTTCCAAAGGCTACGTCTTTGCTTCAACATTTTTTCGTCGTTCGCTATATAGTAGTAATACGTATATGGATTCTAGCAAATAAAAATTCCAAATTCAAGCTAAAATAAGATTTTTTATAACTTTTACTACTTTTTCATCTGGTGACGTGCCATAAATGTTTTAGTACTTAGGTTACAATTTATCATTTTTTACTTAGGATGCTGTTGAAATTTTTTTATTAATTTTTTGGCATTTGGGAAATTTACGTCATCGTCATAACTATTCTTAAGTCTGAGCTTATTTAAACCATAAGCGGTATTCCTTTCTTTGCGCCAAATCTCAAAAAAATCTCTTTTTGGAATGGACATGATACCTAGAACAGTACCGTTTTTTAGTCATCGGCAGAGCTTGGCAGATACAATTTGCTTTAAAGCAATCTTAAAACATTACTCAACCAGAAAAAAAATCAGGACAAATCTAAGCAAATCCCAGTGTTGCAAGACTTTTAAATAAAAAAGTGTCTTTGCAAAAAAAGTATTTTAAAAATATAAGAAAGTTAGAAACTTATTACCACTCAAACGGAAAAAGGTTGTGTCTAAAAAGTGCACATAACTTAAAAATTGATCTCCAGTTGTCACAAACAAATATTAAATATAGCCTAATACAATAACACTTCTGTTTTAAGACCGACATCTTACTAGTCGATTTAAACTGTTGCGATCTTCTCAGCGGCTGGCACATTGAGTACCTGGATTTAACCAGATTTAAAGTGAACTTCGCTTATCAGTTATCAGTAAGGGGTTTGTAATGATATTCCATCAAAATTTTAGGAACCTGTGACTCTCAAATTTGGTACATTCATCAGCTAGATAATATGTAATATTTGCATAGCGTAGTTTCTAAGGGATATAAAATTTAAATGTATTTATACAGAAACAACGTTATTTAGCTATTCTTCAGTTCGTGTCATTTACCCAGTATTTTAAAGTATATTGATATCGTAAGTTTAATCATAAAATAAATATCACAACAAAAGCAAAAGTTAATTTAAACGCGGTACGACACATATTGCAAAACCTTTCACCTTTATTTCCCCTCTAAAATGCTATTCCTTTATGCCTTTTATGGTTTCTTTAAAGTAAATTTACACTAACTGTCGCAAAAGGAATGTTTAAAAAACCCACTTATTCAAATATAACTACCAAAGTCTCTTGTACCGTCTTAGAGTTTCTTTAAAAATTGACTCATTAACTTGAATTACAGGCATATTACAATCCCAGACTTTAAAATTTCAGAAGTAAAAGTAATAACAATAAATGTAAATTTTACCCAAAGAATATTATCAGAACGAAATAGCGCTTTCCGTGTACACAATATAAAACGAATAAAAAGTCTGGAAAGTATTTCTATCCATTTGGAAAATACGATTAAATCTCGGCAGAAATTTTAAACTTGGCAAAATTCCTTTTCCTCGACTTGCGGCATTCTTTGGACTAATGGTTTAATAAGTTGGCTCTACCTGTGCTATCGCTCTTTCAATTTTCACATCTGTTCTTAAGTTTCTGGTTTTAATTTAAATAAATATTTTATCACCAGATACCCACTTTCGAGAAATACATCAAATCGCTCTTCAGATATAGATATTGAAACAAAAAATTATTCAATTAATTATTATAATTCTCATTTAGAAATACCTTGTTAACACTGTCCTTTTTTAAGTCTCCCAACGTTCTCTTTTTAACGATGTTAGCGAAATTTCCTGCGTTTTTATGCTTAATTGTTGTTTTTATATTTTAATATATTTTATCGTCCGATTTGATAATTATAATTTACTTTAATTTTCATTAAAGTGGTTTTCTAAAATTTAGCGTATAACATTATTATCAATTTCAACTAGTTTCAAATATATAGCATCCATCACAATCTCTCCTTTAACATAGTGATTGGGACAACAAATAATTTAATTATTATAATTCCTATTATTTTTAAAATTTCCTGACAACACAAATTTTTAACTTCTAAATATTCTGTTTCCACATTTCACATTATTAGCCAATATTTTTGCGTCCTTATGTCCAATTTGTATTTCTATTTTCTATCAAATTTTATCATCCTATTTATTAATTTCATCTTAATTTATATATTTAAATTTTTATCAAAGAGTAAAATTTAGCCTAACTTATCACATTGTTATTAATTCTAAATGCATCAGATTGACCGTACTGCTACTCTTTTTTTTGTAACGCTTTTGAAGTTCGGGTAGGTCAGTGACATATTAGCAAGCCCCACAAAAGATTGTTTTTTGTGTTCCGTGAAACAAAACACTTATGGGATCACTTCGAAACTATTTGATGTAAAAATTTGAAATTTAGCACAGAGATAGAGTATGGTGGCCCAATTATAGACGTGAAATATAAAAAGTTGAATTTTGATTATGGTAGGTAGTTAATTTCAGGGGGTAAGTTGAGAAATGGAAAAAAGAATTTCAGTGGTATCATGTAGGGTGTCAAAATGAAAGCTTTTTGAAGCACGAATTAACAATATAAATGATGTATTTTTGAACCATTTTTCGGGAAAAACGCTTAAAAATTTCTGTCCCCCACCCTTATCACCAAAAGGATTGATCAGAAAAATCTTTAAAAAATCACGAACATTAGGAATTAGGTGTAGATTAAACCAAAATTATCAGGATTGAAATATTCTAGCGCGATCAATTGATATAAACAATTTAATTGTTTATTTCCTTATAACTGCTGAACCATTGGTTTAAAAGAGAGTTTTTCGCCAAAAAAAATTTTTCGCGATGTAAGAAACAACTTTTGATCTTACACGTTTTTCTATAATACTCGGCGCATACGCGATGTGATACGGCGTTGTTGCCGTCGGCGGCGGATAGCGCGGCAGAGGGGCAGAGATCGGACGGCCGAGGTTTGCTCAGGTTAAGTGGGGGCTGATGGCACGGAACACTAGTTATTGTGCAAGTATAGGTTGCATTTGACCGAATTTTATGGCTGTTTTGGTTTATAGTTGTTGTTAAGCTTAGTTTTTATTTTTTGCGAATAATATCAGTTAGAACATATTTTTTGGCTTTTACGCAAAAATTACTAAATATACAGGGTGTTTCATAATTGAATGCTGATCCTTAAGGGTGATAATCCTTGGATGATTTTAAGAAAAATTCTTTATATGAACAGCTTTATTTCTGAGATACAGGGTGTTGAAATTTAAGAAAAAAATCTGTTTTTCTTCAATATCTCTAAAACCGCTTTGTATTTTTGTTTTAAATTTTGGTAGGTGCAAAGTACGCTTAAAAATACATTTTCTTCAGGATAAAGGTTTTTTTAATTTTCATCAGTGGCGTCCCTGTTAACATGCCCTGCAATATTTTTAATCAAAAAAATGATACGCCACTGTCTTTTTTTAAATAAATGTTATTTTTATAATTGCCTTCTATCTTCTCATAAAAATGGTCCCTTGACTTTTTTTTATCCGGCGTACGGTTTTCGAAATAAAGTTCATTCATTTGCTTGTCCCTATGTGATTTTATCTAGTAGTCTCAATTTCACAATTATTTGTGGTAACCTAAGCATCTAGGCTAGATTTTTATATTTTACAGTAACTATTATTTAGTTCTAGTAATTAAAGCCGTTAAAGAGTGGGATTATTTTGTAGGCTAGAAACATCTAGTATGCTAACAACACATTTCGTTGTTTTATAAACGCAAACAGTTAATTTAATTTTGGTATATTTTGTCCAAAATGGTTAAGTTTTTACAAATAAAAAATGTATTTTTATGCGTGCTTATTATTAGAACTAAATAATAGTTAGTTACTATAAAATATAAAAATCTAGCCTAGATGCTTTGGTTACCACAAATTGCGAAATTGAGACTACAAGAAAAAAATCACATAGGGACAAGCAAATGAATGAACTTTATTTCGAAAACCGTACGCCGGATAAAAAAAGTCAAGAGACCATTTTTATGAGAAGATTGAAGGCAATTATAAAAATAACATTTATTTAAAAAAAAAACAGTGGCGTATCATTTTTTTGATTAAAAATATTGCAGGGCATGTTAACAGGGACGCCACTGATGAAAATTAAAAAAACCTTTATCCTGAAGAAAATGTATTTTTAAGCGTACTTTGCACCTACCAAAATTTAAAACAAAAATACAAAGCGGTTTTAGAGATATTGAAGAAAAACAGATTTTTTTCTTAAATTTCAACACCCTGTATCTCAGAAATAAAGCTGTTGCGGACCTATGTTCATATAAAGAATTTTTCAATTTTTCAAATCCAAGGATTATCACCCTTAAGGATCAGCATTCAATTATGAAACACCCTGTATAACAATTAGAAAAGACAAAGAATAAGTTCTATGTCGCTAGTATTGGAAGAACTATATCTGTTCCTACACAATACTTTAGACATTAATTGCTTATTAAAGAAAAAATCTTTATGAAAATCTAAAAATATCTAAATTTACATAGCAAAAATTTAAGTTCATAAAGTAGCAAGAAAAATGAGATCTTTTAAAATACTGAATTCTAAAAAAAAAAATAAAAGTTGTCATAAAATGATTTAAAAAATTTACTTACATCTCAATCCTGTTTACAATATATTGCTTCGGCCTTTTTAGGCCTCATCAGCTCAGGAATATGAGCTATTAATCTAATATTTAACTATTTTTGTTATAACAGAGAAATGCATTTATGAAAAAAATATAATGTCAAAATGACTTATAAAGACACAAGAAGTCTTATTCTTATATTTGTTGGTAAAATACCTTAAAAATTAAAAAATTCTGGCCATACAGGTATGGCTTGTTAAGCTTAGTTTTTATTTTTTGCGAATAATCTCAGTTAGAACATATTTTTTGGCTTTTACGCAAAAATTACTAAATATAAGTATAACAATTAGAAAAGACAAAGAATAAATTCTATGTCGCTAGTATTGGAAGAACTATATCTGTTCCTACACAATACTTTAGATATTAATTGCTTATTAAAGAAAAAATCTTTATGAAAATCGAAAAATATCTAAATTTACATAGCAAAAATTTAAGTTCATAAAGTAGCAAGAAAAATGAGATCTTTTAAAACACAGAATTCTAAAAAAAAAAATAAAAAAAATAAAAATTGTCATAAAATGACTTAAAAAATTTACTTACATTTCAATCCTGTTTACAATATATTGTTTCGGCCTTTTTAGGCCTCATCAGCTCAGGAATATGAGCTATTAATCCAATATTTAACTAATTCTGTATTTTAAAAGATCTCATTTTTCTTGCTACTTTATGAACTTAAATTTTTGCTATGTAAATTTAGGTATTTTTAGATTTTCATAAATATTTTTTCTTTAATAAGCAATTAATGTCCATAGTATTGTGTAGGAACAGATATAGTTCTTCCAATACTAGCGATATAGAATTTATTCTTTGTCTTTTCTAATTGTTATATATTTAGTTATTTTTGCATAAAAGCCAAAAAATATGTTCTAACTTTATAGTTGTTATTTCAGTATTTTATAACATTTGTTGTTTTTATGGTTTATTTTATGGCAATTGAAAACACATGGTTAACCGGAGCAATCGCCGATTAAATTTAAATTTTTTTACCTTTTTTGCCCTCGACATCGGTACATTTGTTACTCTGTATTTTTTGCTATTTAATTTTTTCCCAATTTTTCAACACTTACTATCTTATAAAGGAATAATCACACTTTAAAATGAATACCGAATGGGTCATCCAGAAGTGTATTTAAGTGGTAAAACAGAATTTTCTTGATTTTTTCCGACAAATCCTATTTTTAACCGACATTATTCCATACTATTTTCCTAATTTAGTAATTCTTTTTGGGTTTATTTTATACGATAATTATAAGAATACTCCCACTAATTTAAATAGCTTCTTTTTTTAGATAAAATTATAAATAAATAGGTTTATTTGCAGCGGGGACATGCAGAATTTGAAAATTTTTGAATTTTCGAAGATTGCCATGAAAACAAAGGACTGCAGTTTATTTGCTCGAAATTATTAAGACATGATGTGTAAAAATTACGCAACAATGCCAGTTTTTGTTGCAAAATTGAAAGGTTCCTGGATCGATTTCGGCTTGAAATATATATGAATTTTAACCTTTTATTTTAAGTGCAGAGATATTAATTTGGATGAGTTAAGCATTAGATGCCATTTTTATTGATTTTTCGATGACCCTACAACAACAGAATTTGCCATGTACTCATTATGAGTCATAAAAACACTTTTGACGACACAGCCAATGGGATTACGTTTTACAAGTTTCGAAATTCGCGTGTAAATTTGCAGCGGAAAATCCTTTTTTTTTTTTGGTTAATAAAGACCAAAATAAATGGATAACCGCAACCTCCATAAACATTTAATTTATGCAGAGAATATAAAAAGTATTTCAGATTTATTTAGGATATATGCATATTCCCTATTAGTCCCGGGAAAAACCTACAATGTACTTATTTAACCAAAAGATAAAAAATATCTATGACTGGATTATTCGAGTGAAATGCTCGATGCACAATCTCAGTATTTGAAAAGGTTTCCGACAAAATATCAATATCGTGATAGGCAGGCCGAACAACCAACTGGTCTGCCTGATTTGGAACGTAGCCAGTCGAATCATGGGCCATGAGCTTTTCCCTTCGATTCAGGCCATTAGAATTCTCCACCTAAAAGGTTGTTGTTAAATCTATTTTAAGCCTAGCACAATGGCAACAAGGGAGTATTGAAAAAGTTTACTGGGAAATAGAAAGAGTGTGCGAACGACACACAAAAACTGTTGCGGGAGTTTTACTTTTGTTAGAAATAAATACATGATTACAGTTTGGGCAAAATGAAGAAAGGTGAAATGTAAACTTGGCCTGGCACTTTCAGCTTTTGATAGCTACAAATATGTGGCATTGTTGATTTGCTGTTTTAATGCACTCTTAATATATTTCGTTCTTTTAAAGTAACAGCACAAGTAAGTCGAAAACGCTATTTTTCTATTAAAAAGATGTGACACTTCTTGCATGTCAAATAAAAATAGTTATCCGGATACAACTACGAAAATTTTTTTAATAAAAGTTTACACAGTCTGCTAATACTTTATTTAAATCTTAATTTACATTAAGCAAACTTAGTTGTCTTATTCTTACATTTGTCAATTACATAAAATTGAAACTAATTTTATAAACAAATCGCAATAGTAAATAGGCTAGAAAATATCAAGAATTTGCCATAATTCTACTCTTGCTTGTAGTATTAGACTCGTTTATATATTTTTTACATGAGGCAGCCCACGTAGACCCCAAGCCTAAGTATTAACGTACCGTGGGCATCTGAAGAGAAGGGAATGTGGTCTGTTGACCCGAGATTTAAAGGATTGGAGGTTGGGAGGGCAAGGGGAAATATCTGCAGGTAATCTGTTTCATAATCTGGAGATCATAGGTATGAATGAGCGAGAGAAGTGGGATGTCAAGGGTGAAATTATAGCGGCTAGTTCTTCAGAGCAAAATCCGTGGAAGTATGAGGCGGCGATGAGCGAGAGAAGGGCGTTTTCTTGTGATGACTGGGTTACTGATGAGTCGAATGACTTCTTCTGGATAAAATCAAGGATTATTAATTAAGTGTCAAAGGTGATGCCACACCCCAGGCGTGGGAATAGTAGTCTAGGTTGGGTCTTATATATATTAGACAACATAGAGTGTGTAAGTTGAAAGTGGCGAAGTATTTTCTGTCTCGAAAGAGAAACCAAGTTTTTCGCTGCCGATGTGGCTACTGAAGTAATGTGCTTGTTCCAGCTGAGATCATGTTTAAAAGCGATGCCAACAAGATCAAACGATTCATTGTTCTGTAGGGCTTGGTCATTCATGTGGATGGGGTAATAGTTATAGTAATGGTTAGTAGGTAATTTTTTGCGTGACAGAGAGCAAGACTGGGTTTTGAAGGCGTTAAACTGAACAGGTGATTGGCACCCCAGTCTAAGATTAATTAAAGATCTTGGGAAAGGAATAAGAACATAGTACAGGTCTTGATTAGAGACTGGTCCGGAAAAATGAATGTTGGAGTGAAGAATACTATCGTCAATATAACTGTGGATGGAATTGATAGTTAAAGATAGCAGATCATTAATCTGAAGAAGAAATAGGGCTGTTGTCAGGACTGAATCTTGGGGTAAGAGAGCATTGATAGGTCGGAAGTTAGATGAGTGACCGTTCATCATGACAGATATGCGACGGTTGGAGAGGAAGCTACCGATCCACGTACATATTTTTTGGAGGAAGACCGTAGGTAGTTTATTGAGGAGTACGGCATACTATACTTTGTCGAAGGCCTTGGAAATATTAACAGCAACAGTCTGAGATTCGCCATGAAATTCAAGAGACTTGTTCCAGTTTTGCGTGACAAATATAAGAAGATCAGTGAATCTTTGGTGACGAAATCCGTACTATCTGTCATGGATGATTTTGTTTTTCTAGATATTTTGGAATTTTCAATTTGATCGCTTTCTCCATAGCTTTGCTGATGAGAGAAGAGATGTAGGTCTAAAATTGGGCGTCAGGAACTTGGAACCTTTCTTTGGGACAGACTGCACACGAGCAATCTTCCAGCTATCTGGAAAGATACGGAACAGATCTGGTTGGGTTGGGGATCTGGAAAAGACGAGTAAGATGGGTGCAATACTTTTATTAAACCAGCTTTGGCCCGAGACTTCATCCGCGGTATAACAATTTTACTCCATTACAAACTTTGAATCCCCATTTTACCCCCTTAGGGGTTATTTTTTTTATTTTAAAAAACGTGTTTAAACATTTACAGCCAGATTATCTAACGCTAGTCCGGCCTATTTGACAACCAAAAGTTCTAAACTGACAAGTGTATGAATAAGACAACTAAATTTTAAACCATGAATTTATTTTTGAGCTTTTTCGCAAATTTACAAATAAAAGGGCAATTTTAGTACGTACTTTCGACGATAATAGAACTAAATTCATTACAGCAACTAGCTCAAAGATCAAAATTGGAAACCAAGCAAATCTCTAAAATATCAGAATAATTCATAAGTTTTTAATGGCGACTTATTAACAATGACACGAGAAAAGCCTGTCAAAACATAACTGATTAACTATAAGATCTTAATTTAAACCGGTACTTAATCTTAAACCTTCTTAGTGAACCTGAACGTTAATATTTTTTAGAGTAATTCTAAGGAATTTCGAGTTAATGGGACCATCAAATATTTTTTCTCCATGCAAAGTTTGAACCCCTGTTTCACCCCTTTAGGTACTGAATTTTGAAAAATTCTTTCCTGGTAGATACCTACATTATGTAAGCAACCGCTATGCAAAATTTTAAGTTTCGAGACCTAACGGTGTGGTCTGTGCGTTGATATGTCAGCCAGTTTCTTCTTTCGTATAGATAACATGTCCATGAAAAAAGATACCTATAGGGTAAATGGCGCTACAATTCAATAGGAAGTGTTAAATTAAATATTAAATTTAAATAATTATGTTTTCCAGAATAATATCTAAGATAATGGTTCAGAAAAAAACATGAAAAATATCAAATAGAAAAATTACATCGCCAAAAGACCCTACACTGCATTATTCGGTCCCAAAATGACGATGACATATCTGCAAAGGGTCGATGAGCGAAGTGACAAGACGTGCGGCGCATGCAGAGCCCTATTTTCAAGCGGGGCGTAATTTTGTAAGCTTTTTGCGATTTTCAGGGTGAGCTTCTAAAAGCAATTTAATTAATATTAGCAGCCACTTGGACACTTGTAATGTCAGAGACACGCCATGTTAGCATCATTGCCAATTAAATTTAATAGTTAAATAAATAAATAACTAAATAATATCCTTTATTGCCAGCACAATCCTCTAACAGACATAACAACGTCACTAACCTATTTGGGCAAATGCCCAACTGATAAAAGTAGTAATAAGAGTTAGAATAGTGAATTACGGTTTAAAAACACATTTACAGTTAGGATCAAAATCCCGGATATACAAAAGTAATAATATTAACTAGGTATTTCAGACTAGACATTGAATATTCAAATAAAAACAAAATGAAATACATTACAAATCCTCATCACCCCAAAAAAAATGTTAAAAATAGAAGTTTCTTGATTTTACCTGATGTTTTAATTTATTTGGATTTTTTTACACAGGGTGTTTTATTTTTCCAGGGCAGGTCCGCACTTTATTATTTTCAATGGCACACCCTATATATTATTACAGATTCGAATAGTGCCTTTAAAGGCGAGTTCAATAACATATAGTTGTATGGGTCTATGAGGCAACGTTTCGGATTTACTGCCAATTATCTTCAGTTTTTGACATATCTTTAAATTAACATAATTAGGTTATTAACATGCTTTTCGAAATCCTGCTTGCGCCAAAAAAAATACTAAAACGTACCTCATTTACAGCCTAAATTAAAAATTTAAAAATAAGGGGTTGTTACAGTGCTGCCATGTTTCGCGTATTGGGAAATTACTTGACTTTAAAACGGAACCTTCTGTATATTATCTCAATTCTAAATAGGGAATCAAAAGACGAGTTCATTGATGTATAACAACATGGGTCTATTAGTCTCTGTTTCCGATACACTGATGATTATCTTTAGCACGTAACTTATATTTAACTAAAAAATAAAAAAATTAAATTTATCTTTTATTTATTTTACAAATAACAATGCAATACGATAAACAACCAACTTAAAGATAATTTTAAATTAACTCAGAGTAAATTTGCCACATGTCCCACGTCCTAGGCTATACAGTACAGTAGCATCAAGTTTTCTTATTGCCCTTCCTACTAAGCCGCTCTGGTTTAGAAAATTAATTCCTTTTCTTATTCTTTGCCTTAGTTCTTCTAGCTTTTGGCATCTATTTTGTATACCATATCCTTTAAAGCTCCCCATAAAAAATAGTCCAGTGGGGTGAGATCGGGGCTTCTGGGAGGCCAGAGCACAGTTCTATTGGGCCCAATTATCCCCGTAAAACTGCTACTTAAAAATTCTCTTACCTGCGCATTATTATGCCATGGAACCCTTTCTATTTGGACAATAATTTTGTCAAGTTCTCCATCAGCTTCTAACACAGGCAATATATGCTCGTGTAATAGATTTCGGTAACTATGACGATTTAAATGTCTTTCTAAGAAAGTAGGTCCTTTAATTTGGTTTCTATAAATTCTACACCAGACATGAACGCTTTTTCTACCTTATGTTGTATGGCTTCATTGGTCCAACACATCCGTTCAAATATATTGTTTTCGAAATTGCGATCCATTATATCCCTACAAAATTCCAGTCCTTGAGGTTTGTCATCTGGTCCTAGGTGTTGCAGCTTTGCAAATTTGAAGAGCTTATATTTGTTTATCACGATGGAATCATAAATTGTTGATCTAGTAATTGCCAAATCTCTCTTTGCATCATTTAGGGTATTTTCTTCATTTTTTCAAAATAAAGTAGTATATTTAACTGTGTCTCTTCTGTTAATGTGCTCCTTGGCTTATTTCTTTTCTTGTATTTCAAAACACCATGATTTCTTAAGTCGTGCTCAATTCTTTAAATAATTTTTCTATCAGAAATTCTCCGTTGTTGGATATGTGTGTATGTATGTATGTATGTAAATATTATAACAAACACCGTACATAATTCTTTAATGACGTCATTAAGTATTTAAATTATAAGACAGTATAACTTAAGCTAATGTAAATTTAAGTGTGAAGTTCAGTTTTATCTATAGTTTGTATTTTTTGTGCTATATGTTTGTTTGCCAAAATGATATTTTTAATGTTAAACATCTTAAACAGTAACCATCACACTTTGCTGTGTGTGTGAATGGAAGGGGGAGGGGTAAAGAGTTTAAAAATACAAATGAGTTTCATGTATTAGAAGTATGTACAGCTTAAACCTTCATACAATATTGTGACAAACACAATAGATAATTCTTTGACGACGACATTAAGTCTTTCACTTACGAGACAGTATAGCTTTAGCTAATGTAAATTTAAGTATGAAGTTCATTCTTATAGAATTCTACCCTTAAAGACACAATCGGTAATGGAGTAGCACCAGGAGATCAGAGGATTCGCCGTTCGGGCTGTGAAACACCATTTCTCAGGGTAATTTTACGAGGGCGTGCAATTTAACGGCCCTTTTATCATTTATTATAGTTTTATCTATGATATAGGCGACTTGGTCCGCTTTAAATATATTACGGCTCAGTATGATTTAAATTGTCAGGCAAAATAAATCGGCATAATAATCTGTAATTATATTCAAGAAATTGTTTGTGATGAGTAAAATTATGCTGTAAGACACTCTTTGTTGCACTGGTAACACTTAAAATTTTTAACAATATTTTGCCTACTTCAATTATTTTTACTCTGACAATTTTGTAATATTAATACAGAAAACAAAGCTACGAGAGCATTAAACATAATTTTAGTATGATATGACTAGAGATGTGCCATGAGAATGTTCTCGAGCGAATATTTCTGTAGAACGTTAAATTATGGAGAATATTTCCCAGCATAAATTCTCGAGAACGTATGTTAATTTACAATTTAAATATTTTCTAAATTAAGTATTATGCAGTGCTCTCTCTTTATTTTTCCAGATAAGATTATTGTAAAAGCCACTTTTGGTAAGAAATATGTTCTTTTAATTTATGCAGTCAAACAAAACATAAAATTCTACAACATCATATAAAATAAATTCTCCAAAATTTCTGATAAATTCTCACTTTTTTCGGATAATATTTCCAAAAAATAAATTCTGGAGAATGTTCCATCTCTACATCTCTTTATTTTTTCAGATAAAATTATTGTAAAAACTACTTTCGGTAAAAAAATATGTTCTTTCAATTTATGCAGTCCAAACATAAAATTCTCCAACATATAAAATAATTCTCCAAAATTTACGATAAATTCTCAATTTTCTCCGAGAATATTTCCCAAAATAAATTCTCATGAATGTTCCATCTCTAGATATGATCAGCCCCCCACTTAACCTGAGCAAACTAAACAAGCTCTCAACCAACAACCATCATTGAAATTTGGGTCGTTTCGATTCGCAGGAATGAATTGTAATGACATTTCGATTGTTATGAATATTCGTACACTAATGAAGAAAAAAAATATATTTTACCAGTATTTTTTTATTTGTCGGAAAACTTTTTTAGAGTACGACATTCAACCCTGAAGTTCACCCCAATAAATAAGTTTTTCATTTGGGGTGTTGCTTTGAGGTATACTTTAGGGTAATGCCAACTTGTTATTTAGAACACAAGCTACAACGTTGACTTGAATTGGCTCTGCTGACTTGGGACCAGAGATAATGTGATTTTCGTGGATTTCTTGCCATTTTAAAAAGATGTGCAATCAATGGGTCATATCTGACTTCAGATTTAGATTTTGCGGTGTAAATCACATGGGGATAAAACTATCAACCTCAGCATATTCAAATTCCTTCATTTTTAGTGGGCCTCTTTCATTTTTCCCTATTTTGTTCTATTTACATTAATTTTTTGCATTTTAAGAAAAAATAAGGGCTAAACTTTTAATTCCGACAAAATATTTGGATTCAGCGACTCAAAAAACATGGGAAATGACTAGCCTAGTCCGCCGGAAAGAACACTTTTTTGTGGGGCTGTAAATTTAAGTGGGGGCTAATGGCACGGAACACTAATTGTGCAAGTATAAGTTGCACTTATTTTACCATGGCGTTTGATAACATAACCTCGAAAACCAATCTACTGTGTACGGAATCGTCGGAAAATTTTTGCAGCGGTGCCAACGCTTCACTTATTTCTTAAATTTGGGTCGCTTATCGTGGCACTACGTCATTAGAGGCCATCTCCCCGTTTTATAATTAGCTATGTTTGATCGGTATTTAAGGGTAAATTTGATCAGAAAAAATTCTGATTTTTTGAGATAAGCTTTTCGAATGAATTACTTTATGAAACAAAAAAAAACTGCTGGAGAAGTCTATTAATTCGATACTATTAGGGAGTGGATATATCAATAAAAAAAATTCAAGTAAGGGTATAGTTTCGGCTTCGTAACTTGAAAGTAAAAAAATATATTATGTAATATTATAGCGTCTATCAGAAGTAATAAATTTTAATTTTTTTAATATCCATAAATACTGGAATTTATTTGCTTTCAAAATATCCTTACAACACGTTTCTTCGATAAAATATAGCCTCGATGTAAGCAAGCTAATAAAAACCGCTCAAAAACATTAAATCACCCTAATTCAGCTTAAAACAGCCTAAATTAGTCTCTGTCGAGTGGCTAAACAAAAGCGTCATGATCATGGCAATGTACGATTCAGTGAACAAAGGAGAGAGGAAAAGTTACACTGACGGCATCATCTAAAAAGAACAGACATCTCTAAACCCGCCTATTGTATTTCTAATGAAGACAGATGATCATACGGCGGGAAGATCCATTCATAGCATAAACTTACTGGCGAGTAATATCAGATTCGACCTGATTATTCGGAATCGTGTTAGTAAATTTTATAATAAAATCATTCTAGCAGGTAAATATTGCCAAAATTAGAGTAAAACATATTAAAACTTTTATTTTGAAAATGCTGCTTTAACATAACAGAGAAACTTTAACAAACAGAGAATTTATTGGCACACGTCGATCTGCATCTAAAAGTTGTAATAAATTTAAGGAATTTCATTTAGTGGTTTGCTACTTCAGATTTGATATCTTTGTCTAATTAAATGAGAAAAATAAGAAAAAAGAACAACACAAAACGATAAATCCAAGCCAAGAAAGCCTTGTGCCTCAGTTTAGATCGCTATGTTTCAGTTTTATTTTTAGTTTATGCATGAAGAGGCGTGGTTTCAGCAAGATGGTGCTTCGACGCACTTTGCACGACAAGTCCAAGACGCCATAAATCATAAATGGCATATTTGAAGCTAGATGGATTGGTGGTGGTACTCTGCAAATTGACCTGCAGGATCTCCCGATCTGACCCCCTTAGATTATTTTCTTGTGGGGCATTTATAACAAAAAAGTTATAGCTATAACACTAACCACACTAAAAAACTTGAAAGATCGGATTCGACAAGCATGTATGTTAGTAACTTCCGAAATGTTAAATCGCGTGCACAACCAAAAAAGTTAAAAAAGAATTTTAAAATGTTGGTAGACAGAGGCCATTTCAAACAACTTTTAAAGCATTACCGTCATTAAATACGGCATGTTGTGATAGTTTTTACTTTGCCTATTTATTTATTGAAATATTCGTAGCTATGCAGCCAGTAGAGTAATTTTGACGGAATATCGAATTTTCAAAGAGAAACCTTTCTATCTGACATTTTGAACTTGCCACCCGCTTATCAAAATGTGAAGGGGGTAAATGTCAAACATATTTTAAAACATATCTCCATGGCTCTTTATTATACTTGGAAGAAGTTATATTAAAATATTTCAAATCGTTTTTGAGATATCGCATTTTTACCACTTTACAATCCTGATCATCCATCAATCGTTCTTAAAAATAAGACGTAAAGTTAGGCAAATTATCTTTTGAGCTATTTTTTTAGGTGTAATTAGAGCTAAAGAAAAAATTGGGTAATTATTTAGATTAACGTAAACAGCGAATTTTTTCATGAAATTTTGCACAGACCCTAATTTTGGGTTGTAGAACACGAATCCGAAGTCAGTTTTTGGCGGTCTCGTAAAAAAATTTTTTTTTGTGCTCACCCAACCTGAGCAAAAAGGTGGTCGGGTTTGCTTAGTTTTGATTGATATAGATATATATGTATCTATATCAATCAAAACTGAGCAAACCTGACCACCTTTTTGCTCACCCAACAAATTTAAAGAAATTCATTGAAAAAGCTAACCTAAAAGTTTAAAAAAACTTTTTACGAGACCGCCAAAAACTGACTTCGGATTCGTGTTCTACGACCCAAAGTTAGGGTCTGTGCAAAATTTCATGAAAAAATTCGCTGTTTACGTTAATCTAAATAATTACCAAAAATTGTAGGTACAAGATCTTTCTTCATATATATTAACATCCCTTACATCTGATTTTTAAGGAATAATCAAAATGTTGTAATTAAAAAAGCTTTAGATTTTTGCTTTGACTTTGGAATCCGTTACTAGAAAAAACATGAATTGTAATTAATTGTAAATGAACACAAATGAATATCGTTAGGGTCAAATTTTAATAAAACCAATTTTTTAATGGATATTGGATTTCTGATTGCAAAAATATAAAGTTGACGTTTGGTTAACCCGTTTTTTTAAATTTTGGGTCCTATGATTTGTAAAAGTACTCGTAAGATGGAGTAAATCATAGTAGTTATGAATTTTGCTAACTGCTGCTCATCTATGAAAGGCCGTTACACGCCTTGTGTATCAATTTTCTTGCGCAAACATAAGTTGTAAGATAAGTCGCTGCATTAAGTGTCGACAAATCGGCAGACTTTGTTACTCCGCTGAAAGATAAGTTAGGCTTGAAGGAAATCAGGAATTGCTTCAAATTTTTGTAGGTTTCAGTTTTCCTATTCGTTTACATTTACTTTTTTCTTTTGTACTGTTCACAAAATGTTAGATCAGCGATCCGAGCCATATTTTACTAACAAAACTGAATGGAAAAGGATAGAAAAGACTGAATGGTAAGTGGGTTATTTCGACTTCAGTCAAACCTTAGAACTTAAGTTTGCGCAAGCAGAGTGACTTAAAAGAATAAAACTTGACACTATACATGACTAAGCATCAGTACGTTCATTGATTGACACCGAATTCTAAAAACTCACACAAAAAACTAAAATTTTTTGATTACTCTTCAATTATCGGTTGTTAAAAGGAAAGCTGTACAGGGTGTCCAGTTTACGACACCTTTGCAGGGTATCTCGGTTATCTTTAAAGATAAGGAGCTGCTGTTTTGCTACTTTTTCGTGAAACGTGTGATGCTACAAACAGCATTTTCATAGTCCCATTCGTTGTATCATTTTCAAGGACCCCTCATATCTTAGTTGCCTTTTAACGTATGAGTAAGGTAAAAAATGATTATTATATAGTTTTCTGCGTAGAATCCAGTGGCGTGCGTAATCAATTTTTTGTCTAGAGAAGATAAAAACCAAAGTTGCATTTTTTAAATGGGACACCCTGTATCTTTTGTTTTTACTCGATTGCCTTTTTTATAAGCTTTTCAAAAATATATCATTATTGGTATATATCGTTTGGAATAACTTCCGAATTTTACAATTAAAAAAAGGATATAATATTTCATATGTTAGTTGGCAGAGATAATATAGTGATTTGAAACATGACTATAATAGTATCCTCTCATGGCTGCTAGTCAGATCAATTTGTAAGAGAACATTTAAACAAATTATTGTTTTTAAAACCCCTACTTGTTATTTATTACTGTGCTTTTCGTTTAAAAAAATGGCTGGAATAAGAGTTTATCAGACCTTTGAAAAGTATGATATGTTAGTTTGCTATATTGAATCGAATTAAAATTCGCGTGATGCCGCCGAACTATATTTTAACAGGTAGTACGATTTTACAGCCATTGTAAATTTATCTCTGTTTTTTTTTGTATTCATTCTAGAAGATATCCAGGCAGAAGGCAACCATTTCCCAATAAATTTTCTAGAATTAAAAAAAATTTGGTTAATTATGGTGCGTATATGCAGCCAAGACCAATATCCTATAATAAGGAAAATCGAAAAATCGACGAGGTTAACGTTTTAGGCTATGAAGAAGTAACTCATTTTACTTCGTATAGGGCTATTGGGAAAGAAGTTGGAGTGAACAAGGCTCGAGCACAAACTATTTTACACAAATATTAATTTAGACCATATAATAATAATATAGTCAAAATAATAATAATAATAATAATAATAATAATAAATGCCTTTTTATTAACAAAAAAAAAAGAAATACAATTGACCTTTACAAAATAAAAATACAAGCAAGTATAGGGCGCAGTCTAGCCAAAGGGGCTACTCTACTGAACCCCAAACCGCTTGTGAGATTAAAAATAGAGAGAAAAGAATTAAAATAAATCACTAAAAAAATACAAGATAAAATTATAATGAAATAAATATTAATCAAAAGAAAGAAAAGAAGAAACCCCGCCACCACTCCATAAAAACTCTGTCATAAAGAAAGTGGAAGAAAAACCAAAGAAAAAAAAAATATCCGCCCTGCCTTGAGAACACAAGGAACACATGATCATCGAAGCTACAAAAAAACAGTAAAATAATAAAAAATAAAAAAAAGCATTGGAGAAAACAAGCAAAACTTTTACAGATGTTGTTGATTTTGACGATTAAGTAAATATTTTTTAAATTGCAATTTAAATTTGTTACTATCAAGAGAAACCAATTCCTCTGGTAAAGAGTTATATAATTTTACAGCGTTGTAAGTAAATGATCGCTGAAACATGGCACTCTGATGATGAGGCATTGTGATTCTATTAGAAAATCTAATATTGCGCGCGTGTACATCCTCACGAAACACAAACTTACCTCTTATGGACAGCGGTAAAGCAGGGTTATTTAATATTTTAAACAAAAAAACACCCAGATGCAAAGCCCTACGACTGCTCATTGTAAGCCAGTTAAGATCTTTAAACGTATGTGAAACATGGTCAAATTTTCGAAGTCCAAAAATTAGGCGTGAGCAAGTATTTTGTACCTTTTGTATTCTGCTTATGTCAATTAAATCCAAACATGGCCCATAAATAAAGTCACAATAGTTAAAACTGGACAAAACAAGACTCTCACAAAGCATTTTGCGCAGTTTAAAACTAAGGATATGACGGTTATTATAAAGTAATCTTAGAGACATATATGCCCTTTGAATTAACTTCTTAATGTAGTCCCTAAATCTCAATTCAGTGTCCAAGATCATGCCCAAATTCTTAGCCCTCCCGACCACAGGAAGCCGAACCCCATCAAGAATTATGTTAATATTTTCATTTAAAAAAGCTCTATTATTCTTGTTTCCAAAAACCATCAAAGTTGATTTAACAGGATTCAACCTTAAATTATGATCTGAAGAAAGTTGACTTAATATACTTAAATCTTCGTTAAGTAAATCTGTCGCGTTGATGTAGTCTTTACAGTTAAAATGAAGGTAAACTTGAGTGTCGTCAGCATACGCCTGAACCTTACAGTGCTTCAGAGACTTTAATATGTCAGAAGTATAAATAATGAAGAGAAGAGGTCCAAGGATAGATCCCTGAGGCACACCCGATAAAATTTGAACTTGTTCTGATAAATTACCATTATAAAGAATTGTTTGAAATCTGTTTAAAAAGTATGAATTAATTAGATCCAATGATGGTTTAAGAAGGCCATAGTATTTTAACTTTGCCAACAGAAGTGAATGATTAAGGGTGTCAAAGGCCTTCGAGAAATCTAAAAGTACCAACACACTATTTAATTTTTTATCAATAGCTGTCATTATGTCATCGGTGATCTTGACCAACGCGACAGATGTACTGAAGTCCCTCCTAAAGCCACATTGGCTCTCAGGTAGTATGTCATTGTTTACACAATATTGAAACAATTGTGTGTATAACACTTTTTCAAATATTTTAGATAACATTGGCATCATGCAGCATTTACATCCTGGGTATGCTGAACGTCGTCTCATTTCTTGCAATTGGTTTTTGCAGCAAACTCAAGCCAATGTGAATTTTGGAAGAGTTGTGAGATGGTCCGATGAGGCGTATTTTACAAGCTCTGGTATTGTCAATAGAAAATACCGGATATTGGTATCAAGAAAACCAGCATCTTTATTTTGAGCGGGAGCAGCAGCGAAGATTCGGTTTCAGCGTTGCTTGTTTTATTTTGGGAAGGCAACTAACTTATATAATTTATGAGGGAAGGCCCGCCGGCCCATAATCCCGGAATAATACGCCCTTTTTTAGAAAATAATTTTCCTGAAAAATGGATAGGAACAAACGGACCTGTAAGATGGCCACCACGATCGCCCGATCTTTCCGTCTTTGACTTTTTTTTTGTGGGGTTACTTACAAAATATAGTTTACAATGTTGGTTGAATGTCTCTATTCATTTGTTTCGAATCATTACATCACGGCCTACTATGAAATACTGTACCCTTCATTTTTAATTGTAAAATTTGGAAGTTATTCGAAAAGATATATACCAACAAGTATATATTTTTGAAAAGCTTATGAAAAAAAAAACAGTTGAATGAAAACAAAATATACAGGGTTAAAAAAATGCAACTTTGCTTTTACCTTCAATTTCGTTACTTCTAGAAAAAAAATTACTACGCTACTGGATTCCATGCAAAACAATAATAATCCGTTCTTACCTTACTGATAAGTGTTAAATTAAAAGGCATCTGAGACACGAGGGATTCTTTAAAATAACCCATTTCCAAAATCGCCCTATATCTCAGAAACGAAGGGCGCTATGAAAATTCTGTTTGTAGCATCATACGTTTTACGAACAAGTAGCATAGTATTGCGAAAACGTCAGCTCTTTATCTTTAAGGATAACCGAGATACCTTGCGAATGTGTCGAAAATTGGACACCCTGTACATCTGTATTGTATATGCTATGTATAATGATTATATCTTCGGGGTACTTACGAGTATTGCTGTAAGCTTTCCTCTTGATTCCTCTGGAAATGCTTAATTTTGAAGCTTTAGATTATGCTAACAAGAAATGTCTAATAACTTTTGATAGTATTGATTTTTATTATTTTAGTTTTCTTAAGCCGTATGCTATAAAACTTCAAATGAAAAAAAAATAGTATTAAAAAGTGAAAAATATGAATACTTTAAATTTTAAATAAACTCGATAATATTTATTTGTTTAGTTTATCGGTCCAATAAAACAAAACAAGCAAAACTAATGAGCAATAAAATTATTCCTTGCTGGGTATTAGGGCGACGCCATTAAAATGGTCATCAAAATGGAAGGTGGGTTAATGTTCCGGTCATAAACAAACGTCTGGCGTCGCTGTTAGGCGTCGCGTTACGACGTAGACGGCAATCGGCATTGTTGGATTTTATTACCTTTTTAGTCGGGTTTTGTAAGAGGACACAATTACTAGGGTAAATTTCTTGAAATAAATATATTTGCTGCCTGTTTATGTTTGAAATAGTTCGAAATGTAACAACTTGTAACCTAATTTAAAATTGCTTTAGGAGTTTGGTAAAAGGAAAATGTTTAAGCGAAAAGGCAGAAAATAGTCTAAACAAAATAAATTCCATATGGAGCAACATGACAAGAAACAACAATTGATTGTGAAAAGAAAAACTCAAATGAATACTTTTTATCTTTTAACTGAGTGTAACAAACTCTTAACATTTCGGATATTGCCTGGCGCCGCAGTCGAAAGTCAAAGGAAAAATTTTAATACTCAGGAAAGTATATTAAAAGAAAAAAATGAAATTAACATAACTTTTTTTTCAAAAGAAAGAGATAAGTACTTTGAAAAATCTCTATTTCTTAATAAGTACTATACAAAGTCACCTGACTACTTAATTAATGTGTACGGTGTACGTATACTAAAGGGTTTTCCAATAAGAGGTGTTATTTTGAATAGCCCGCTATTTCGGTAGATGTCACTTTTGGAGCTGTAATTTTTTGACATTTGACAAGTAGAAACTACGCCATTAATAAAAATGGAACGATACACGCTTCAACAACGCATTGAAATTATTAAAATTCACTATAAAAATGGTGAAAATTTGGCAGAGACGGTTCGTAAAACTCGAACATTTTTGGGTCGTCGTGAAGCACCTTGTCGGACCGCAATACAGAAGTTGGTGGGAAAATTCGAGCTGTTGGGACAAGTTAGTGATGTGAAGAATAAAACCCGTGCACGTCGCTCAAGAACAGCTGAGAATATTGCTGCTGTATCCGAACATGTTGAAGAAAACCCAGGTTTGTCCATTCCTCGTCGTTCTTTGGAATTAAACATTCCACAAACGTCATTACACCGTATTTTGCATAAAGATTTGGGTCTTAAGGCTTATAAAGTTCAGTTAACACAAGAACTCAAGCCGGCCGATCATCAACAACGGCGTGTCTTTGCCCAGGTTGGGTCCTTGAAATGCATGAAAATGATCCGGAATTCCATCGAAAAATCATCTTGACTGATGAGGCCCATTTCCACCTCGGTGGCTTCGTCAACAAACAAAATTGTCGCATCTGGGGCTCGGAAAACCCAAGAGTTATTGGTGAAAAGCCTCTCTATCCTCAACGTGTGACTGTTTGGTGCGGTTTATGGTCCGGCGGGGTCATTGGACCTTACTTTTTTGAAAATGAGGCTGGAGCACCAGTTACGGTGAATGGATTGCGCTATCGACAGATGATTAATGATTTTTTATGGCCGGAATTGGATGGTATTGATCTGGACAACGTTTACTTTCAACAAGACGGCGCTACGTGCCACACAAGCAACGAAACCATTGATCTTTTACGGGAAAAGTTTCCGGACCGTGTTATCTCTCGAAGAGGTGATCACAATTGGCCACCGAGATCTTGTGACTTAACACCTTGCGACTTCTTCCTTTGGGGCCACGTGAAAGAGAAGGTCTACGCCAACAGCCCAGCGTCGATTCAAGACCTCAAAGATGGAATTCGTGAGGCTATCGAGGACATAGGGCAGCCACTTTGCGATTTGGTTATGGAAAATTTCATGAAAAGGATATGGTCCTGTAGGCGTGGTCGTGGTGGTCATTTGGCAGATGTTATTTTCCATTATTAACGGCATACCTTCCTCTTTATAATGAAATAAACATCCGATCATTTATCTCAAAAAATGGCATTTTCCTTTGAATATCAAAATAACACCTCTTATTGGAAAACCCTTTACTATGTACACATTTACATGTTACGAACTACGACCTCTATTCAGGGAAGTCCAGTGCGACATTACGACGGGGTACGGCCGGGGCTGGTGTTGGCCCTTGGTAGTCCAGTGAAGTGGAGCTGAGGAAAACAGACCCTTTCCGCAGAGCTTACAGGGTCAGCGAGAAGTTTTGCTAAATGAATAGCTTGAGGAGCGATGATGGTTATTTCTGTGTTTTAAAATTTATTAAATACAAATTTTCTCCAAACTTTCTCCTTAAAAACTAAACAAAAAAATAATCTTTTTAAGACAGAAAAGCACCCGTAATGTTAAAATTACTACATTTTGTTATATTTCGATATAATTTCTTGTGGATTCTAAATTTTTTCTTTAACTTCTGACAACGACACCAGGTTAGATGTCGAAACGTCAACTTTTTAACCAAAGCAATCCCAAGCATACCTTCAGATACCTAACAAAAAATAATTTGAAATGAAAAATTGCCTTTAGGAAAATAAATTTAGCATATTTTAGACAGTGGCGGATACAGAAATTTTTTTATATCTCTGTTGCTACTTACGGGACCCATGCCAAGTTCAGGGGTTTTAATTGTAAGCCTACTAGGGAAGTTTTGGCAAAGAAAAAATATTTTGTAATTTGCGAAAAACAGTTGAAATTTTGGTTCGCCCCCCACCCCTTTTTTCCCAGGGGGGCGAACCAAAATTTCAACTTTTTTTCGCAAATTACAAAATCTTTTTTTACCAAAACATTCCTAGTAAGCTTACTATTAAAATCCCTGAACTTGGCATGGGTCCCGTAAGTAGCAACAGAGATATACAACTTTAAATTTCTGTATCCGCCACTGATTTTAGAGCTCCATGACTGCTCTAAACAGATTGGTTGACCCGTCGCGTCGGTAGGAGATTAAACATTTTTATCTAATAGTAGAAATTCATATGTGTAGGAAGGTTTCTTGGATTTAATCTTCTGATAGCCCTTTGACTTAGTGAAATCACATTTCTTGGCAACGATTTGTTAAAATTTTGGATTCAGATTGCTCTCATTAAGACGTCGGTAAAGAGATATTAGACAACCTATTAATGGAAGTTTTATTAATGACTGATCTTACTTTTCAGCGTAAAATTGAGGTCTAATTAAAATCTAAAGAAGTCATATTTTAATTACGCATTTTTTGTCTGGAGAATTTAATTTTTCTGAATTTAATTTTTTGAGATTCATTATCTTTAGGATATACATCACTGATACCAGCTAATGCAAGTTATGTGAATGCATGTTTTTCATTTTAAGCAACTGTAGCGCAGACTTGCTTAAATCTAGCATAAACTATAAACTATAAAATTCAGGTGTATCGGCACGGTACAGTTTTTCGCCTCTACTAAGATTAAGGTATAAATAACAAGTCAGCTGTTCTACCCAGTTATGTACTTATGAGTACAGCTCAAGTAAGTTGAGCTTGCATTTATATTTGTTTTGAATTTCTTTGTACAATTTTTCGCTATCTGAAATCTTAATTATGGGTGGTAATATTAAAGCATTTTTGAAAGAATCAAATGCTTCTTGCTGCTCTTTATCACAAATATATTTTTGAATAATTTTTGTAAGGGCTCAAAAACTTAACGGGAAGTAAATACAAATATTTCTAGAATAATTATTATTTATATACCTTGTATATCATCCATAATTTATAGATGAATGTAATAGTTTTTTTACTTAAGTAAGTTTAGGCTTCAAGCCTGCGCATTAATGAACTACAGGTGTCAGGAAAAAGTAAGACAAGAAGTAAAGCTTAGCAAAGAAGGGAAAAACCTGACGCGCAATAGGTTTTATAACCTGGACATTATAGATATTACCAAAAAGGAAAAATGAGATAGATACTCTGATATTCTATAACTGAATAGTAATGAGGGTGCTCTGTTGGGAATAGTTAATATAGCAATAACAGAAAAACGGGTTTCTGTGCAAAATTTATGAAAATATTTGTATAAGAGAGACAGAACATCCACAGATCGGCGTGCAAGTGCCGTGGGAGTGTTCTTTTAGGTTATAAATCGAATGACCTTCTTTTAAATGCTATTTGCATTACGTCTTATTTGGGAGATATACATTATGCATATGTGGTATACAGATTAGAAGAGAAAGAGGAAATAACTTCGAGCGCGCCATAGCAATCTAAACATAAACATCCTCGAAGCTGTAAGCGGCCCTCAGATGATCAGCATACTGCAAATATTTTTGGTTCATCAGTAGACGGAGTATACTGATGACTGTCGTCATTTGCTTTAGCCAGACTTTAGTGTTTCTAAAGGTGGGTTTATGCAGACCACTTTAAATTGAATTTAACTTTAATTTTGTTTTAGGGCATTTATACAGATTATTTATGTTTCACTTACGTGGGCGCAGATAATACCAAAAGTGTGAAAGGTTGGCATTAGTTTGGGAACTTTTTACGCCAGCTGTCATTTCCATTTCTGCATTTGGTTACTGTTATCGTTTCGTGGTGTTTATTGCTTATAAATTATGGATAAAATCAAGTGTTCTAACAGAAAGAATCGTTATAATCATTAAAACATGGGTTAGAATTCGATTTCGGTCTAGGGAATTTTATATTTACCAGCAAGCTCGCACATGCGCAACTTCATTTTCATTTAATTTAACCTTAAGAAGATAAAAGTTGGCGAACTTCTTAAAGTAAAATTAAAGCAAAATTAAAGCAAAATTAAATTAAAGTCGTGGATAAACGCTCTTATGCCTTCTTGTGTATTTAAGTCGAACTAAATTAAACGTAACGTTAAATTAGGGTTAAATTAAATTTAAAGTGGTCTGCATAAACCAACCATAATTTTATCCCGGCTGCTGTTATAAATTTAATATTCATTATTATGAATATAGCAAAAGCCTGTCTTATCATCATTTTTGCAAATTGGGACTCTTAAAAACCAATCAGTAATACTGACAGTCCTCATATGATTCGTAATACTGTTCATATTAAAAAATACTGTCAATCTCATTGACCGTCTGAGGGCCCCTTTAAACTGGATATTGAAGTGAACAGCTATAAAGAGGATTCATAATACTTATAGACATCAATGTTAAATAGGGTAGATGTCATAATTAAGCATTGGGTCGAGTCTAAAATATTGTAATGTTATACCATAAATCTTGTTCTGTAATTAGCTAAGCAGTGATAACGTCAAATTTAGTCCCGACGAATAATAATAATAATAACACAGGCACAGAAAAAAAAGTTTCATGTTCGGTAGACTAAACCCCATATCCCAATATTTTTTAAGCTGCTAAACACTAATTTAATATCAGAATTACTCGATCAGGTATGGATTTTTTTCTAACCACAAAAAATAGATTAAAATACGGAAAAATGGTGCTTCATTCTGACGCCAAGCTATATAACTCAAACATAACTCGCTGACATTACGAAAAATAGTGCAGTGTCATAAAGTGATGAAAATCAATACTCAAGTACTATGTAGTTTTCAGCGAATATAGGTTGGAATTCTAACTTAACTTTGAAAAAACTTGCATGAATGCATTCAAAACGTACAAATTGTATGAAAGTTAGGAAATGGAAAGTTTCTGCTAAGCTTATAAAATGAATTCAACAACAGAATTGATAAGAATGATGAACACATCCTCCTAATCTCAAAAACATCATAGTAGAAAGCCAATAAAATGTAAAACATGTGCCTAAATTTGAATGCACATGTATTTCAGTACTTTTAGGGTAGGGATGAGAATTTCAACCTAACCTCAAAAAATCGCATTGAGTCATTCTAAACGGGGGCAGTAAGCCTTATAGCCCATGAACCTAAATCCCACACGTTTTAACTAGACTTCCTAAACTGCCTGTCTGCGGTTTGGGGCGCGTGGGACTTGCTGTCCCCCGGTTACTTATGTACATAGGTTAGGAAATTTGGGGTTTAGGTTTATAGGCGATAAGGCTCCCTCCGCTCGCCTGTCAGCGGTTTAGGCCGCGTGAGACTCGCTGCCCCCCTGGTTACTCAACTTAGGGAGTTTAAGTTTATAGGCAGTGAGGCTCGTTTCACTCGCCTGTCTGCAGTTTAGGGCTGCTGTCCCCCCGTTACTTAGGCTAGGAAGTCTAGTTAGAACGTTTGTAGTTTAGGTTCATAGGCTGTAAGGCTTACTGCCTCCGTTTTGAATGATTCAATGCGATTTTTTGAGATTAGGTTTAAATTTTCATCCATACCCTAAAAGCATTGTATCCTTGAGCCTTCAAATTCACAGATTTTTTGTTTTACTACCTTTCCTCTCATTTCGCGCAGTCATCGAGCGTTCAGACAAGCCTATGTATACAGACTTTCGACTATTGTGATTTTTTGAGGTTAGAACGTAGTCATCATTTGATTTATCAATTTTTTTGTTGAATTCCTTTTATTAACGTACCTGAAACTTTCCATTTCCTGAGTTTCATGCAACTTATACGTCTTGCATTCCTTTTATTAACGTACCAGAAACTTTCCATTTCCTAACTTTCATACAGCTTATACGTTTTGAATGCACTCATGCAAGTTTTTCAAATTTAAGTTGGAATCGTAACCTATATTTGCTGAGAACCACATAGTACTTAGGTATTGATTTTTATCAATTTATCACACGTGCACTATTTCTCGTAATGTCAGCGAGTTATGTTTGAGTTATATAGCTTTGCATTAAAATAAAGCACCATGTTTCGCTATTTTCATGAATTTTTTGAGGTTAGAAAAAATCCTTACCTGATGGAGTAATTCTGATGTCAAATTCGTGTTTAGCAGCTTAAAATCAAAATACGTAGGGGTAGGGGGTCTAGTCTACCAAACATGTAACTTATTTTTGTGCGTGTCTGTGAAATAAATGCCAAAGGTAAGTATGTAAGCTTTTCTTGTACATTATTTTAATTTTTATTTCTGCATTATACTATGTTAAAATGTTACAAAAATCTTTATTAAATTGGACAATTTATGTTTAAATTTGTATATCTTTTAACATAAATTAGCGTTAACCGTTTTCGCTGGTATTATATGGGTACTCCTAATACATTTAATGAATATACAAATAAATTTTATCATGTAATAAACTGAAACGAGTAAAAATAGGAAACAATAAAATTATGCCATGCTGGGCATTAAGACGACGTCATTTAGATGGTCATCAAAATAAAAGGTGGGTTAATGTTCGAGTCGTAAAGAAGCGTCTGACGTTGCCGTTAGGTATCGCGTTATGGTGCAGACGACAATTGGTATTGTTTGGTTTTATTACGTTTGTAGCTGGGATATATGAGTGGCACAAATATGTTTTTAAAATTTCGGAGATTTATTTTAGTTATAGAAATAAAAATAATGAATCAGTATGAATTGTTTGAAATAGATATACTTGACGACAAATACTCCAAAGGCTTTGTCTGTGTTCAAAACCGCAGACAATAAAACATATAATAAAAATAAAATATTTTTTATTCTACTAAACACAAATATGTGACAATAAGAAATCTTTAATTTATTTTGTTCATGTTTCGATGATATACAAATCTCATTTCATATTAATAGCTTAGAAACAACTAATCCCAACCCAACCCAATCAAACACAATTATTTTGTGTAAACGATGTTTTTTTATTTTCAAATGATCGGTTCTTATAGAATAGTTGGTTTTGGATTAAATCTGAGCAATTACAAAGTTAATTTTATTTTTTAAGTATGAACCTGGAAGTTCGTACTTTACCTTTTAAGTCTGAATAAGATACGATAAGGTATGTCCATAATATATGATGAAAATAAGGGATATTTAATTATATACTATAAAAATTGTTTTACCAATTTCTGTCAGTATCGTGTAGAACTTATACAGCGGGTTGCAGAAAGAAAATTATTAAATTTGGTTCAGTTCGTTAAACAATAAAAACATTTCAACATAATACGGTCAAAGAAAATAGCGCACTTATAAGCCACAATGCTTTAGTAATTTATTATTTTAACGTCCGTGTGTACCCAGTCAGGTCATTTCCACATTTCTTTACAAAATAACCTTTAGTAAAATATCAACAGTCGATATTATCGCAGCAATTTGTGCTTAATTTCCGTGCAAAATGTCGAGGCGATTTGCATACTCGCGGTGCCAGATTTTCAATTTCCCGCCTGGAATTGCTAAAAATTATAAAACGGAATTTTTATGATCCCGCGATACATTTTTCTGTTAAGCTTTAGAGCTTGTCAGACACAAACAATATTGTTGTTTTTATTTAGGTGGAGTTACGAGTAAATTCTAAATTGAATTTATAAAAAGTGACTTATTGAATTTATTTAAATAAAAAGACAATACATTACCACGAAGTAAAAGATCTGTCGGCTGATCTAGTCTACCAAGACTGAAAAAAGGAATCATTTTGGTAAATTAGTTGCCGTAACAACGGCGACTATGGTAACGGTTACCATGACAATGGCTTTCCATTAATTATCTTAGTAACAGAGTGAATTAAAGAAAAAAAGTTTACAAAAAAGTAAAATTGGACAAAACGAATAATAAATGAATATTTTACAAAAATAAATAAATACATCAAAAAAAAAAAGAAAGAAAGAAAAGATTTTAGATTTCTATCTGTAGTGATAAATCAATAAATCGCAAAGAAGTTCGTAAATCCGTTTTCAAAAGAGTATCTCTTGAAAAGCTGTTAAGAGATTGTTGAAAAAAATAACTAGGTTTTCGAGGAAATATTTTCGAAAAATCTGTTTCCTCAAAAAAAAATGCTCTCGAAAATGCCCTATTTGGTTATTTGTTTCCTTTAGGAAGCAATGTTTTTAGAAACAATCTAAGAGCTTGTAATTCAAAAATGCCGAAAAAGGCTTCCAATTTTTCTATAACATATTCGTATTATAGATCTGTTATCATATTTTTGTGGTATAATTTATATATTATAGAACCTACCTAGACGGTAAATGTTTGTTTTTATTCATAATATTATCTAGAACATGTAAGAATGGTTAATATTTGTTAAAATATTTATTTCTATAAACTTCGCTATTGAAATCCTTTTTGTTCAAGGTACTAGAGGGGGGGCTGCGCCCCTCTCCCAAGTCCGCGTCTGAAGACATAAAACTAAATACTTTATTGTGTAAAGAAATTAAAATCGCTTACACCATAATAATGAAAATTGATATTATTAAACCGACAACTTCCATAAAAACAAACCTCGAAACCGCTAAAGGTATAGCTTCTCCTAGATAATACGAGGTTTGTTGCTGCACAATAAATGTAAATTATCTATCTTTAAGATTTAAAGCTCACGAAATGGTATTGTCGTCCGGAACTCTTGCTGTCCGAATTTGATTAGGGACTTTGCCGTGTCCAGTCCCTAAAGTCGTTAACAGAAAATGTAGACGTAAAAATTGGGTTGAGTTTATTTAGGTCTACATAAACAAAAATAAACATATCCCTGTGCTTTGAGAATGCACAGAATAGAATAATATTGTGCCTGTTGGCCAAGTAATATCAACCGATATTTCAACAACATTTCTTGCTGACTGTGGCTCATACTAAATAAACTAATATCTTTCTTTTAATGACTGAAGCACCTGGTTAGAGCACTTGTCATTTAACTTAAGACTGTCGATGTTTCTATAGAAACCCTAGACCAAAGTTTACCGAATAACTATTACTTGCCGCACTCGTCAGCATGCCACAGATCGACCCTCGCTACCTACCCTCTTCCCCGTCCAAGTCGCAGTAGGCTGGCAGCAGGCGAACTTTGGTATGGTGGACATAGTATACTGTGGCTCGAATATACGCATTAAAGTCTTTCCTAATGTTAACTAATGTGATATTGTCGGGGTTATTGAGGTCAGAAAGTCTAATTTTGTCTAACAGATGTTAAACAAATTCACAGGAGAGGAGGGGGGATGTGATAAAAAGGAGTGACTAGGAATTTCTTCAAGAATGTCAACTAACATGTCAATTTCAGGGCTAGCGAGATCAGAATATCAAATCTTTTCTTACAAATGTTAAGGGGGGGGGGGGGGGATAAAGAGAATAAAATGAGCGGCTGGTAATTTCTCCAAACATGTTAATTGATGTATCATTTTCGATGGTATCGTCAGAAAATGTAATTTTGTTTAACAGATGCTAAAAATATGTTAACGGGTTGGAGGGGGGAATAAGAAGGAGCGGCTGAGAATTTTCCCAAAAATATTAACTAATGAGTATATTTTCGGGGTTACTGAAAATCTAATTTTGTCTAACCGGTGTTAAAAAAATTAACGGAAAGGAGCAATTGGCAATTTCTCCAAAAATGTTAACTATCACGTAATTTTTGGGATTATTGAGGTCAAAAAATTTAATTTTGTGTAACAGATGTTAAGAAAATTGACGGCGAAGGGGGGGGGGGGGGGGGATAAAGAGGAGCGACTGCCAATTTCTTGAAAAATGTTAAGTAATGGGTCATTTTCGGGTTTAATAAGGTCAGAAAAGCTAAGTTCATTTAACGGATGTAAAAAAAAAATATGACGGGGGAATGGGGCGAAAGGAGCTGGTGGAAAATTCTTTAAAAATGGTAACTATGTAATTTTCGGGTTTACTGAAGTCTGAAAATCCAATATTACATGGACATTACAAATTTAAAGAGGGCGATAAGATGAAGAGACGGAGGGAGAATAGGTGAATTAAAAGGAAGAAATATTTTTTAAGAAATGAACCAGCTTCACAAAAGAAAAAGCACCAAAAAGTATGAAATATTATTTTAACGTATTTATAACTGTATTTAATGGGACACTTAATTTTGTTTAAAGTGAGGTAACTTGTACACCGAAGTTCCAAACTTTGAAGTTGGCACAATTTCACAGTATAAGGATCCGTAATGATAATAATTAGTAAACAATTAATAAGATGTTGCGCTTACTTTAAAGTTCAGAACTATTGCGTACATATTACTTAAAGCCGAATGCAATTAGGCTGGCCATTAGACTCGGTAATAAATAGCTAAAAATATTACTCTTTATTAACAATTTATTAATATGATATCATTAAGGATTCCTATTATACTTTAAAATTACGCCGACTTCATAGTTTAGAACTTCGGTGTACAAGTTACCTAACTTTGAACAAAATTAAGTTCACCATTAAACAGTTATAAACAGGTAAAAATATTATTTCATAATTTTTACTGCTTTTCCTTTTGTGAAGTGTTGGTTTATTTTTGTGAAAAAAAATTATTCTTTAAATTCTATCCTCATTGTTTAGCAGAACATTTTATTCATAATTATTGATTGCTGTTTATAATAATAAGTACTCCTAATGGTTCTGATATCGTTTTGTCTTTTTAAAAATTTTCATAATCCATTTTTAAATTGATAATTTATATTTCAATTTCAATATGTATAACTCTCTTTATTATATTAAACTATTTACTTTACTAAAACTATCAATTGAAATTTTTATTTATACAGTAAAATGCAGCACTTTTGAAAACCCCAGGTAAACAAATATTCCCCATGCGAAACCAAACTATGTTTATGAGTCCCTCCTAGCGACGGGATTTTACGCCAGATTGCAGGTGGCCGCGGCTCACTTGTGATCTCGATAGATCAAAGTTCCGCCTGAGAGTCCTGTAACTATTATATTTATATTTTGTAAACTTTGCCTATAGGACTTGCATTAACTTATATACGAGGGGTATGAAGGGTTGCTTGAGTTTCATTTTATTTTTAAAAATTATAGGAAAACAGTCGAACATCGGTGTATGATATATGATAATAAAAACATAATATAGGGAGCCCTCTAAAATAACTTAAGCTAAGGTAAGACTCGCTTATTTGATGCTCAATTGTCTATTCAGTTACGTTTCCTGATGGTTCTTATACAAATCTACAATTTTTCTAATTTAAACATTTTTATATCTCTTCAAATAAAAAAGTTACCTATTGGTCCAAATATAATTAATAGCCCTGTACTTGATATTAATAAATATATTCTTGAGATTGCGACATATTCTTGCGGCTTTTTTAATACACACATTGGCGGAAAATGTAGAACTTTCTGTACAATTATTATTGTTAATTAAAACGTAATTTAACGAGCACCGGGTTTTTGAATATTTTTATCAAGAAGCACAGGTTTCGTATTATTTATATGTGTTATTTCCTAATACAATAAACAGACATATTGACATCTAAAGCGAAAAACCCATTCATTGAACATGCAAAAACACATTAAACTGTTATAAACTAGAAGAGGAAAATTAAATTTCCTGCAAGCAAATAAAAATAAAATTGAAAAAGCCAAACCCTAAAGAGACATATATGAAACCACTTTACCTAACTAAAAGTACTATGATATCACTTTCAAATTTTATTCGCTTTTTTTTTCATTAGAATATGTCACGTTTTAACACGACGCCTCTTTAGTAGTAGAAAATATCGAAATTCTGATTTTTAAAATATTTTATGAACTACTAGAAATATTTTTGTTGGACGTAAACATGGTACAAAAGGAATAACAGTAACCTGTCAGCATTTTATTGCCCGGTATATTTTTATTATTTCTGACAAAATAAAACAAGTTCCTCTTATTAGGTCTTTAAACGAACTAAAATTAAAGGTAAACATAGTAGAACGGTGGTATATTTCCTTAATATTATATAGCTACTAATAAAGTCCGTGAAACGCGAGTTGTGTAAGAATTTAATTACCCTTAATTTTGTGCATAACTATTTTTGATGTTAAGTTGAAGAAAAACAAAGAAAATTTGTTTTCGGTTTTTTTTATTCCATGCTAAAAGAACAGTATGGCAAAATGGAAGTGTTAAAACTTTTTTAAAATACTTTTCATTTGGCCAAGCAAAGACCTACCGCTGGCATGCCATCAGGAAAATTTAGTTTTTTAGTTAAGTATATCTGTATTGAAAACTTTTTTAATAATTTTACTATATTAATAAAATAATATTTTAAAGCGGTTGTTAAAGATCTAGAATAAAAATGCTCAGAGATGGCAGCTGATTTCTTAGTTTTTTGTTTGGATGCACATAATATTGAAAAAGTAATGTTTAATGTTAAAATTATTGTACGTAATCATTGATACCTGTAGTGCTGGTAATATATTTCTCCTCTTAAAATGAGACTAACATAGTTATGTCTACCCTTAAAAAGCTTTATTCTGCACCATACAAAAATCTTAAAGTTGTCTGAAAAAGCCAGAAATTGTTAAACGGTTTTAAATTTTTCTCTTTGAATTTATAGTTTAGATTTAAATTAGATTAAAATCGAATTGTGCCAGATTACTGGTAGTCCCAATGGTAAGGACAGCACAGACTACAGAGTCCGATTTTTACAACTTTTTTAATGTAGGAACTACAGTTTGTTAAATTATCAACTGTTGTTAAAAATTGTAAAAAACAGGATTTGTGCGAAATGTGGGAATCATATTTGTTTTATTTTCAGTGTGGCAATGCTGCGTACTAGCCAAAATAATTAACGTTCGTCATAACACGGCCATCGCAAACAGGAAAATATGTTATATTAAATTGCGTTTCAATCAAATTTCGATTATTATATACTATATCAGATTTTAAGCTACACGCAGCGGAAGTAGTCGCCTTAATTAAAATTTTGTGGCGTAGATGGTAGACTTCGGCTTTGGCACAATATTTTATATAACGGTTAAAACGTGTTATAAAAAATGATTAACTAAACCAAGATTAATTATAAAGAATTCGTGTGGTAACCTAAATATTGTATTTTCTCAAATATCTATAATAAATTATACTAAGTGACAAAGAAAGGTAAACACTCAGTATTTATAATTTCATTGTAATAATTTTTTGCATGCAAATTGATTTTGGGTCAAATAAAAACTGATTAAATTTTGAGCCTTATCTATGCACTATCTTGTCGTTTTTACCCGGCTATTTTACACTGGTTTGAGCTGCATGCGATTGTAGTTTTAGCAATTTGTGTTCACATTTGTGGCTTGACTGATAAAAAGTGTTTTGCAAAGTGTTGTTTTAAGGCATAATTATGCCGCGAGTGCGTAGACTTGGTCAAATTCTTCAGCTTAGTGACTGAGAGGGGGCGGATTGTGGGCTTACGAGAAGCAGGTCTTTCAGTTAGAGAAATTAACAGAAGAACCAACAGATCTTTATGCACCATTTTGAGATGTTGGCAGGCATGGACCCAAGAAGCCCGTGAACATAGAGCTAGGGGCACTGGACGTCGCAGGGGAACAACCGAGCGTCAAGATCGTCGTCTTACACTTTTGGCTCTTAAGGTACGGTTTCCTCGGGGCGACCATCATAGGCGTTCGTCGCTCGGCGATGATCGCGAACCACTGCTAATGGCAAAGTCGCTCAACATAGCCCCCTGGAGGGAGACGATTACATTGATTTGCCATTGAGCAGTGGTTCACGATCATCGCCGAGCGACGAACGCCTATCATGGTCGCCCCGAGGAAATCGCACCTTTAGAGACCGCTTTAGTACCAGTCGGGCGATTGCGAATCAGTGGTTTGAAGAACATGGAAGGGTGGTTGGGATGCGTACAGTATATCGACGGATAAGACGTTTTGGTCTTTTTTCTTACAGTCCCCATTGGGTGTTGCCCCTCACTCCTGAGCATCGACGCAATCGACTGCAATGGTGCAGAGACAGACTACAATGGAACGATGAATGGAACAGAGTGGCCTTTAGCGATGAATCCCGCTTTTGTTTGGGTCTGCATGATGGTCGTGCAAGGGTAAGAGGCGACGTGGTGAAAGACGTGATCCACAGTTTGACATGGAGAGGCATGTTCATCATACCGTAGGGGTAATGGTATGGGGTGCCATTGCATATGGTAGCAGGACACCTCTAGTCTTCATTAGAGGTAACATGACAGCGCGCCGTTACATTCAGGAAGTAGTGGAACCACATGTTCTTCCATATCTGGAAACCCTCCATAACCCTAGTTTTCAAGATAACGCCAGACCGCACATGTAGCTAGACAAGCCCTGGACTTCATAAACCAACACCACATTAACCGCTTACCATGGCCACCAAGATCACCTGATCTGTCACCGATCGAACATGTGTGGAACATCATTGGTCGCAAGTTGTTAACCTTACAGCACCCCCTCAGACTCTGGCAGCACTTAGACATGAGGTAGAGGTAGCCTGGAATGTGATACCCCAAGACGATATAGACCATCTTATCAGAACAATGCCCAGGCGTATCAATTAGTGTATAAGAAACCGAGTATATTCGACACATTATTGAACTTAATTCCATTGGTGTTTATCGGATTTGGCTGGAAACCTAATCAATTATTAACCATTGTCTACTAAATATGTAAGCCAAAAATTATTAAAATATATTAAATATAAATGGGTGTTTAACTTTCTTTGTCACTTAGTATATTAGAGCGCAATTTTATTTCACTTTAGTTACGGCAAAGCATATAATGGTGATATTGGGCTGATTATGCGAACTATTAGAGCGTAGAGTTTCTACATAACACTGCCTTTGCTAATACTATTAAGAATATTTATCACAATTACATATTTAATAAACTGCATAAAAAATTATTTTAATACAACAGTGAGCTCGTGCACCAAACAGGGTGTCCAAGATAAGTAGCGATAATGAGCACGTCAAGCTGACACATCTGTGGATACATGATTTGCAAAGGTGCCCTGATTAAGTAAAATAGCTGGAGACGAAAAACTTTCACATAGAGAGTGTTTTATATTTAATAGTGTATAGTTAACTGTTAGATTAAAGTGATTCAATGCAAAAAATATAAATAAATACCTGCAAAATAAGCTGAATTTGGTGGCGAATTCTTATAACAGGCAGCCAAAAAGTTTTAAAAAAGTATATTTTTGCACAAAGTTAATCAGGAACTTTATTGCAGAAAGTTTTTTAATAGCTTTCTTAATATTTTCCGACTGTGCACAGTGTGCTGCAAATCTTTATTCTAATATTGAATTTTGAACCGCATATGCTAAAATCTCTTTTGGGCATTGACCGTCATAGACTACGAGATAACGACGTACAGTCGTGTTCAATAATGTGTTGTACAGATATTCTAAAGTGTTGTAAATCAGACTTGTTGAAATGTGTCATTAAAATTTTATGTGACATTTATTAATCAAAATCATAAAAGCAAAATGCCTATACCTAATGAGTTTAGTCTAGGGAGCACAATTTATTATTTATATAGTATATGGGGCGCCTATTAGGGATGTTGCTCATATAATGCATACAAGCAAAAATACAGTACTAAAAATAAAACATAGATGGGAAAGAGATACGATATTAGAAAAAAAAAGATAGCGGGAAGATCAGGAATTTCTGCGGAAGAAGATAACGACCTAATACAATATTTACAACAGGACCCGTTGCAAATAGCACGAATTGCTATAGAACAAACTATTTAATTTTCCAGGGTCGAGAATAACGGTATGCCGCAAAATTTAAAAATCTCGTTTAAAAAACTGTGTAGTAGCAAAAAAATTAAGCTAACTGGCAAAATAAGCAGGCAAAAATTATAAAATTGGGACAGAGTGGTGGTAGAAGCTTTTTTATCGAGATTCTATGGGCATATTAGGGTATTTCACCCCCGTAGTACCAGATTCGATGGATAATAACTACGAAAGGTCTGTAGGCTCTTCAGTGAATGTTTGGGAATACTGGGAATGGTTAAGTATTCACGGACTTGTGGTATCTTGGACTGTTAATGACCGGCTTAATGCAGTAAGCTACAGGATTATTTTAGAAAATATGATGTTACCTAGTGTCTCAGAACATTTTCCTGATAATAATTTTATTTTGCAACAAGACAATTTTATTGTCTAGTGCATAATGCGCAGAGAATGGCTTGAAAATAATAATATAGGGACAATGTTATGGCCTTCAAAGAGTATCAAGCTTAATGTTATTGAAAATGTGTGGGTCTAATAACAAAAAAAACTGTATGACGTAAACTTTCGACCCGAAATAGAGATACCCTCGACCCTCGTGAATGAGATAGGAAGGACCTGGGACGAACTGAGCGATAATCTGGAATTAACGAGAAGGTTTTATTTATCAATACCTCATCGACTTAATGAAGTTTTATAAAAAGATGGGGCTATGACTGGATAATAAGAGACTCCCGTATAAAAAAATACTTAGCTTTTTTTAGTTTATTTTTATTGCAAATAATATGTAATGTCATTAATAATAATGTAAAATAAATACATTTATATTTGAAATAATTCTCATTCTTTTGTAACTTTATCTTATTTAACTAACTAATTCCAACTTAAATTCTCCAATATTAACCATTAGACATTCTTGTATAATACTTTTTGAACTTTTAGACATGATAGGCAGGTTTACATGGCACAACTGTTGTACCTACAACACTTCATTAAACACAAGTGTACCTACATAATTTTTTCATAGAAATTTCAAGACTATTATTTGTGTTTTAAAACTGGCCTTGATCACTAATGTCAGAGTCTGACTGGCGAGTCCCGTTGCGCGCCTACACGGTGGTAAAACAACGTTGCAAATGTGAAAATATTGAATTTATCCAAATGTAAGTATTACGAAAAACTGGTGCATACCTAAAAACAACATTAACCGTTATCAAAATCATAAACAATCAAACAGCATACAACAAAGAAACAGAAATTTGTAAATTGCTTAGGAGCAAAGTTATTTTGTTTTGACTGATGCATCAACTTTTCGTAATACTTACATTTAGATAAACTTATTTTTAAAATAATTTCATATCTGCAACAAACTTCCTCGATCATTCTGGAGACGCGTAACGGGGCTTGTGAGGCAGACTACGATATTAGTGACTAAAACCGGCTTTAAAACACAAAGTTTTAATTTAGAAATGGGTAGATTTTGACTCCGCTATTTAGTCTACAGTGACAGGCAGACAGTGTCCGACATAATATGTCCCATATTGGAAAATGTTTTATTATTAAATTTGGAAAAAAATCAACTTCGACATTTATCTCAGCATCACTTGCAACTCAAAAAAAGATTGTGTGATGCCGACTGTCATTTGGAGGGAAATTTAAATTTTCTAGGGTTGTATAGTCAAAAGTCACACTATTTGTAAAAATATTGATAAATTTTATTTGAAAAAAGTGTAATTTAATTTTATAGTAGTGTTTAAGGAAAAAGTAAAAATTGACCCTTTTTGTCATTAAAACTACTACTATTAATACATTTTCTGTTTCCACCTTTAAAAAATAGATCTTTGTCCTAAATGTTCTACGATCAACTGTGTTGAACTCCAGTTATTTTTTACGTTTTTAGTGAGAAATAATTGAAAATTGTTGTTTTAGGGGAATTCTAACTGCAGCGTTGGTGAATTTCTAATATTTTTAACCAGTATTTTAAATTTTACAGATTTATCTATTAAAAGACACTGCAAAGACGTAATTTATCAAAGAAAACTAAAGGGAAAACTCGTGTGGTAATATTCATAGATGGACAAATTATTTATTACTAATACCGTGGACTAAATAATACCTAGACGAACACTGCCGTGCTACGAAAAGCGGGTCTCCCTTGAGACATTTGGTTGGTTTACTGGGTTATGGCTTAAAAGTTTGTTTGTCTACCATTATATAAATATGTGTAATATGTATCTACATGTATATATAATGTTGGACAAACAAACTTTTAAATTATAAACCAGTAAACCCACTAAATGTCTCAAGGGAGACAGTCTTTTCGGTGTATTCGAGTGTCTGTCTATATTCTTTATAGTCTGCTAATACATAGTACAGAAAAATAATACTAATTGTGCATTTCGACATGTCCACCGTTCAGTTCTATGCCAGTGAATTGTCCGCGAATGTAGTTCTTTCAAAACATTTCTTAGCAAGTATGGCGTAATACCATTAACGCACTGTCTTACATCTTCCAAATGCTGAACATCCTTAAAGGGCCTCTGGGCATAAAGTTTCCGCTTAAGGTAGCCCCTTAAAAAAATCCAGAGGCGTTATATGGGAAGACCTGGCTGGCCACGGGTTGGTAAAATATCGAATAATTCACTGGTCTTGAAATTTCTGATCCAACCGTTCCCGAACTTCCACCGTGCTATGAGCGGGAGCACCATCGTGTATGTAAAATAATTCTCTACGCCGTTCTAATGGTAGTTCTTGTAAAAAAAATAGTATTTCTGTATTTAGAAAGTGTAAATGGCTTTCTGATGTTAAATTTTGTCTGAAAAGAAAGGTCTAACAATATGGGTGTTTAATATCCCACGTTATACGTTTACATTAAACTGGTACTGGTTTCTAGCCTCTATTACGAAATTTGGTTTCTCGTCCGCCCACCATGTTCTGTGAACTATCCACACTATTAGATAAAAATGTAGCCTCGACATTATATAAAAATGTAGCCTCGCCAGTAAAAAAAAATTAAAAAAATGCCTTTCTTCTTTCCTTTTTCCTTCCATCCAAAAACAAAAATCTAGTCGAGCGTCATAGTCCCTGTCTTGTAATACATGAACAAATTTTAGTTTATAAGCACGAAATTTATTTTTTACTAAAACTCTTCTCATCGATCGCTCTGACATTCCAACATGTTTGGGAAGTTGAGACAGGGGCATAAGAGGGTTTTCCACAGTGGATAGCATGGCATCCAAACTTGCATCTTCACTGTAACAGACCTGCGATGAGGAACTTTGTATTTAGTATCAACAGAACCATATTCTTTAAATTTACTTAAAAGTTGTGCAGTGTTGAATGATAAACATTTTTCGAGGATGTCTGGCAATAAATATTGCTGCAGCATGACGCGAACTTTGATCATTATCGCCACGTATTTGCTGCAGCATTACGCGAACTTTGATCATTATCGCCACGTATTAAAACTAACAATTTTTCCTTGAAGAGATGACTTTTCTGCAGCCACTGCAGATCAAAATGACATCATCGCTTGACAAATAGAAATTTTTGTATTTCTTTCACAGGCACCTATGTAGAAAGTTAATAGGAATAAGGGACATTGTGTTTGAATTTAAAAACATTACCTGTTCTCTTAGTACATGCCGACATTTTAGTTCTGTGTACCCACATCTGTAAAATTTAAAATACTGGTAAAAAATATTAGAAAATCACCTACGCGCCAGTTAGGATTCCCCTAAAACAACAATTTTCAGTTATTTTTCAATAAAAGCGTACTTAATAACTGGATATCAACAAAGTTCATCGTAAAACATTTATTTAAGGGCAAAAGATCTATTTTAAAGGCGGAAACAGAAAATTTATTAACGGTATTATTCCAAACAAATCCAACCATATCCAAACCCCCACAAGGCTATAAAATTAAATTATAAACACTTTTGTCAAATAAAATTTTTCGATATTTTTACAAATGGTGTGAATTTTGGCTAAACAAATCCAGAAAATTGAAATTTCCCGCCCAATGACAAATGACAATCGGCATCACAGAATCGTTTTTTGGGTTTCAAGTGAGGCAAAGATAAATGGCCAATCTGTTTTTTCCAAATCTAATAATACAATTTTTCCCATAATATGTCGCACACTTTCTGCCTGTCACTGTATTAGAAAAGTTTGTGTCAAGATATCTAAACACAATAAGTTATCAACATGTGTTCCTTAAATTTGTTAAGCACGTCTTGAATTGTGAGCACATCTGAATGAATGCAAGACTATATAACTCATTTTTATTAAAACTTATTTATTCTTTATTTATTATTTTTATTATCTAAAAAATACATAAACAGTTTTCTGTTCGTTCTCCAGCTAAAGTGAAACAACACCAACAAAAGACAGTGACTATAAAACTGAAAACGAAATCAAAAACTGAAAACAAAACATTTAAAATACATTAAGTTGCGGAGTGGCTGTTAACCAACCTACCACAAAACAACCATTTGTGATGGACACAGGACCGGGCCGAGCCGCCAGCACCCTGGCGCTGCGGTCAGTCTCTGGAACAGACAAACAATATTAAAAATGAAAAATAATCATGTTTTCAATAAGATAAATAAACTTGAGGACATATAACTTAACTAAATAATTGCTCGCCTATATTAGCAAGAGGATATTGCAAACAAGTGAAAAGGTTTTAAGAATTCCATCTTTACCCCTCATTTAAAAATGATAAAATAGGTTCGCAGGGATAAATTATATTGTGGTAACAACTGTTTCACTGCAACCGCGGATTAAAAAAATTGATTTGCAGCGAATTTTCACTTTATTTTAAAAATTAACTTTATACATCTAATGACGTAATACTCGCATATGCAAACTCTTTGTGAATATTAGTTGCACGGTCATCATGTGGACACTTACTAATGGAACAAATTTTCATATTATCCTGATTTTTCGGTGCAATTTTTTACTCACTATTTTGTTTTGTGTCAGTTGTCTCATTGACAGATAACAATGCCTATGAACAATGCTTTCGGATGTAGTTCGATTGAAATATTATTAAATTTTTGATATGAGAATAGCGATGTAGCGCTTGTCGTCTAGGCGGTAATGGCAACAATTTTGCGAAAGTGTGTCTTATCTAATACACACAGTGGAATTTTACCAACACTAACCATAAACCTCCAAATTGTTTAGATTGATTTTAAATTTAAGTCCTCTATTTAAACAGTTATAATAAGTTTTGACAACTTCTGGTCACTCATGGCGGCGATTTATCTTCAAGACTATGCAATCACCGGGATCTAAACATTGCTTGCAGTAGACTGACAGAGGTGTAGTAATGAAATTCGCTGTTAAATGTGGTAGCGCTGTCGCCGAGTTCGCCGCTGTGCCCAATGATTTATCAGATATTTTCAGGGCATTCAACATATTATACAAATAGTCAAAACCTGGGAATTTTTAAAAATAATATTTTTTTATTTATTGGCCAGTCAATAATGTGAATATAGTTTCACAGTATTATAACAGCGTTCAAGTAAAAACTGTTTGAATCATGCTATTCTTTGGCGTTATTAAAATACGTGTAGACCTGTATCGTATTAAAATAAATACTTATTCTAATTCTTAAGCAAAAGTCTTTTTTAGTTTGAACCAGCAAATATTTGCAGCATAAAAATATTTTGCCGTTATCAAACAATCGTTATCAAATCCATCATTTTTTGAATATAAAAATTTTTCAATTATAAAACTCTAAAAAAAAAATATTTCTGTGCCAGCCAAAAATATATCTAGTTGTATGACCAGCAGTAAATTTTGGAAGATTTTATGATCCTGAACTCATACAGCAAAACTAGTTACAAAAAGTAATTTAATGGGACCGTTAAAACAGTCGATAATTTTCAGTACATCGGTCATTGTTTCAATGGGCCATCACTGCAATCGGAACTCAATTCAAGAGTGGTCCGAACTGGAAATTTATTTTCATCCAGCGTGGCGTAATGAACAAGAACATTGATATTATTGCATTGTCTGGATGTTTATTTACGACATACTACCATTGCATTATTCATAATTATTGTCATTATGGGTGAAATTGCATCTCTTGTTATGCGCAATGAAGCGGGTAAGGGATAGATTATTTTCAGGAATACTGCAGAAATTTATAGGCAAAATTTTTCTAATACAAGTGAATTTTTGATATAGTTGGTAGAATTTGACTTCAGCAAATATTATGTTAGAACTTTTCGGTAACTTCTTTCCATCGTTCAGCATTACAGGATGTTGCAAGACCGACACAATTTTACTAATAATTCTTTGACCAAAACTAAGAGAAAATCTTATTTTCACTCCTAGAATTTTCTTGCGGCAGCACTGACTATCCCTTTGCAAAAAGAAATTTCTATTTTATTTTTTAACTTTTTGGTACTAAAATCTTGGCTTCTAAATCTTACCATCAGGTCTGATCTACTGGATCGTAATCCCTAAAACAAAAGCACGTAAATTATTTCGAATGGGAATGAGGTTGTTTCATAGACACTCCAGAAAATGTATATACAAAAAAATTAGGATAAATTTGCCCTGGTAATACACTTGAAAGCTGCAAAATATTGTAAAATTAAGATCTAAATACATTTCAGTATTTTCAGAATTTCAGTATTTTCATTAAAATGTAATTTTTATAAATGCAAATATGACTCTCATTATACAAAATTTCTGTCATCCTACCAAACTTTTACAATTTATTTTACCATTCCATTGTCGGTTATTGTAAATGCCGCCATTCCATCATTCCTCTAAAAGGCAACTATTAGTTTTTAACAAATGTTCTGTGAGGATGAATGCTCTGCATGTAATTGTGCTTTGGCAAAAAGTTCCTAAGAAAAAATGTGACTTAAACTTGGGATGATTTTTTCGTTGTTTTTCTTTTATGGTTCTGTTTAATGTGAATAGTATAAAAAGTTTCACGAAAGAAATAAAGTGAGTTCAAAGTAAATAAAATGGTGTTATTATCGACAGCTTAAGTACATAATGGCAAAATATAAATATTTCAAAATTATTAAAAACAGGATCTTAGTTAACATTTTATTCTTAAAGAAAGAAGAATACTAAAATGGCATGATATTGTTCAATTATTTTTATGCTAATGATGTGGATATTTAATAATTTCCTTGACTTCTTAGTTGTTATATTGGAAAGCCATTGGACAGGGCAATTCGTCATATTTTGACACCCGCCTAAAAAGGATTTTTACGAAAGCCATCGTATGGCAAATACTCTTGGCTTTAAATTTACCAAGAATTTGTACTTTAAATAGCAAATTACAGTTTAGGGTTCCCATATTTGAGCCAACTAGGAAAAGCCTGGTTCCCTTCCTAAAAGATTCCAGGAACAACGGGTGTAAAGCAAATATAAGATACGACAAATTAGTAGTGAATTGGAAAATGTATATCCCAGAAGCTACCAGAAGAAAACGAAACATATGGTAAAAAGAGAGAAAGACCTACTAGCGAATGGTCACCAGAGGGAAGCTATAAAGCTGAACAGAGTAGGAAAATAACGAAGAGAAACACGAATAACAAAAAGCGATGATGACAGAGGCCACGAATAAGTAAAGTAAATCAGAACTAGTGTAGGTTCTTTTTATTACAAGCTTTTATTTAACTTTACCTGTTAGTATGTATGTATGTTAGAATGTTTAGGTCAAATATTGCTATCAATTTCGACTAGTTCTAATTTAGCCAGAGTTTTGAAATTTTGTACACGTGTATAAGTCCGGTGACAATGCAATATAGTATATTTAATATTGCTCTCAATCCAATATGGCGGACGCCCCGAGATGGCGGATTACCTTTTTAATTACAATCCCCTTGACCTGGGTATCAAATGAAAGTGTTTGACGTGTAGAATACGTAAGCTATGTGACGTCATTCTAAACTCACTATGGCGGTCGCCACAAGACGGCGGATTCCCTTTTTCTTCACAATTCCCTTGATATGGGCTTCAAATGAATGGATATGACGAGTAAATTACGATAATCTATGTGACGTCATTCTAAACCCAATATGGCGGACGCCACAAGATGGCGGATTACCTTTTTCATCACAATTCCCTTGACATTTGTATCAAATGAAGGGGTTTGACGAGTAGAACACGATAAGCTGTGTGACGTCATTCTAAACCCAATATGGCGGACGCCACAACATGGCGGATTACCGTTTTCTTAACAATCCCCTTGATATGGGCATTAAATGAAAGGGTTTGACGAGTAGAATACGATAACAGGTAAAATTTATTGTAATAGTGATGCAATATCCGAAATGCAGAGGTTAAGACGCAACTAAAAATTTAAAAATAAAATCATGTGACAAATTATTTTTAAAAACAAGCTTTTATTTATTATTTAGGTGTACTAAAACGAAAAAAATAAGTATAGTTTTTTCATTGTGGCAATGCTAAATGCTATTTATAAGTGAACGTAGTTCGCGTGGGTGGATCCTAATAAAAGTCCATCCTATCAAAGTTATCACTGAAACAGATATAATATATTATTATTATGTTAAATTTATTGTCTGAAAAGCTAGTCACATGAATGGAAAAGAAAAAAATATACAAAGCAAGAAGAATGCAGAAGGGACTACAAAAGAAAAAGAAATAAAGCAAACGCAGTACCCAAGAGAAGAAAGAATGAATGGATTAGCAAAGCACTGGATCACATTGAACAAGATGGACGTAGCAACAAAACTAAACAATTCTATAAAAAAAAATCAGAAAATTACAAACTTAGAACAGAAACAAGAGGAATAAAAGACAAGGAATGTAATTCAGAACACGACCCACAAGATATTGGGAATATTGAAAGAGTACTACCGAGAAATCCTAAATGACACAGAGGGAAGAACAAACACCGAAGGAGAGGAGAAGGGAATGCGAGAGGCTAAGGATAAGGAGGAAGAGGAAGAAATAGAGCGCTCAACGGAGTCAGATGTACAAGGAGCGATAAAATGACTACGAAATGGTAAAGCTCCAGGGGAGGACCAAATAGAGGCAGAACTACTTAAATATGGATGACAACAAATGCATAGACAAATAGTGTATTTGTAAGACAGTAAGAAAAACTCGGTCTTGAATCCGAGACCTCTTGGCACAATACGCCATTCACTTTACACATTTGCTAGCCGCAGATCATCAGGTGAACTGTAATTAAATAATAATAAAGCAGCACCGGTTAGTCTTCCTCTGTCATAACGCTCCAAGCTATGCCGCAAATGACAAAGGTTTTTTGTATCTTCTGATGATCACCTATTACTACAAAGCAAAATACTTCCTTCTCGAAGACCAGAACCGCTGCAGGAACATTTAGTTCTTATACCGGTCGTCCAGACTACTAGTAGTACACAATGATGCCCACAAGTTAAAATAAGATTTCAAATTAACTTATTTTATTTCAAACTTAAGGTGCATTGTTGACCAGAGGGGCATAACTTTTGACTAAAGAAAATCATAATTTCATCCTGCTTTATAAATATGGGGTCGGGGGCGATAAAAGGTAACTGACATATACGTCACCTGCCATGTTCAGTCGTACAAATGAGTACATAATGTAAAACTTATAAATAACGCCAACAATTTTTATGGTTAAAGTTTTAAAAATTACTACCAAAAATACCAGGCATTTTCTCTAAAAAATGTACGACGCCTCGCATCACCTTTTCCCTTATAGATATTACAAATAAAATTGTTACGAAGGCATCAATAGCCTATACAAAGAATGGATGTCACAGGGTTATGTATTATGTTATCAGTGGTGCTGAGCGTAATCGGTAAAAAATCCCCGCCTTTATTTATATAAGTTAATAAATCGCAGTTTAGTCGAACTTTTGTTTTCCGGCTTCAAAGGAAAGCTTCTTTCCATAGGTTTGTTTTACCGATCCAGAAAAAATATTTATGCTTCTGATTTTGTGTTCAGACAGACCTTAGTTGGTAATAAATAGGTTTCAAAGGACTTATTTATGACCAGTAATGTCCACAGCATTGAGTTATGCAAGAGTTTATGGTATCTGGTTTTCCAGAATTCATGAAAAGTTGGTTTTTCTTCAATAAATTAGGTAATATCTATAAAAATTACGACACGTCACGTGGTATCGCTTTTCCCTATATGGATTTTAGGGTGCTTCGTTTTAGACGACTATTTTTTTTTTTGGCTCATTGACGGAATAATGTTACAAACATATAAAAAAAATTCCCACCAAAGATGAGCTCTTAATTTTAATTTTAAGCACTCGCTGACTGAATTTTAAAATTTCCCATTTAATTAACAAATAAACATTAATTTTTTTTTTAATTATCTATAGCTTTTCGACATTTCATGATATTTGATTGGCAATAGGTGGAAGTTACAGAGGAATCTTTCGTCTTTAAAAATACCTGTAGCTAATTTATGTTTTGTAACCGACCTCGCCAGTAAAAAATCTTGAAGCCAATTTTGTCTCAAATTTTTTTTATTTTTCTCGTAAACCACTAACTTTACAAAAAATTGTATTGGAGTTTATTATAGGGAATTTAATTTCCTACAAAAAAAGGTATGTAAGTTATAACCGTAAAGCTAGTAGTTATCAAGATAAATCCAATCAAATAATGAAATATAAAAATATATATTACACATTGGTAAGTAATCACCAAAAATATTTCGTGTAATATGAAGCCGTTTCTTATTACCGAATTACTGGTAAATATGTCTTTACCAGTATATATTATATATTTCTTCAGCCATAATATTATTAAAAGTATTCAAATCTAGCATTCGGCTTCATATTACACGAAATATTTTTGGTGATTGCTTACCAATGTGTAATATATATTTTTATATTTCATTCTTATACATTAAATATTTTTTCAGCAATGATTTCATTAAAAAGTACTAAAATCTTGGATAAAACAGCGATTTTTTAAATTTTGAGAGGTTTAATTGGATTTATCCCGAAAACTACTAGCTCTACGGTTGTGACTTACATAACTTTTTTTGTAGGAAATTAAATTCCCCATAAAACACTACAATACAGTTTTTTGTAAAGTTAGTGATTTACGAGAAAAATAAAAGAAAACACGAAATTCGAGAAAAAATTGGCTTCAAGATTTTTTACTGGCGAGGTGGGTTACAAAACATAAATATTAACTACAGGCACTTTTAAAGAGGAAAGATTCCTCTGTAATTTCCACCTATTGCCAATTAAATACCATGAAATGTCGCAAAGCTATAGATAATTGAAAAAAAAAATTTAAATTTACGTGTTAATTAAATGGGAAATTTTCAAATTCATTCAGCGAGTACTTAAAATGAAAATTAAGAGCTCATCTTTGGTGAGAAGTTTTTTTTATATGTGTATAACATTATTCGGTCAATGGACCAAAAAAAAATAGTCGTCTAAAACGAAGCCCCTAAATGGATATATAAAATTTTTACGACGAGGGCATCAACAATCAACAAAAAAATTTATAGCTATACAGAAATGCATGTCACACCGCTATGTATTATATTATCAGAGGTGCAGAAATTAATAATTGTTAAAAAATGCTCGCCTGTGCTTATATTAGTTAATTAGTTAATCGCATTTTAGTCAATATCATGTTGTTTTTTTTCCTTTTGCAAGGAGCTTTCCCCTCATAGATTGGCTCTAGCGATCCAGAAAAAATATCTACGCCTCTGATTTTATGTGACCTAAGTTGGTGATAAATGGTCAGTTCAAAAGGACTTATTTATGACCGGTTATCTCCACAGCATCAAGTTATGCAAGGGTCTACGGTATCTGTTTTTCCACAATTAATGGACAAGTTTATTAGTTTTTGGTCGATAAACTAGGTAATACCGTAACCCACATCCGAGATTGAGTTTTAATACCTTATACGACAACCTCTATTTTCCTCGTGTGACTTTTCCATAAAATATTTATAAAGTTGCAATCAGTCTTGCTTATATTATATTTACGGAAATAGTTTTTGCGCATATAAAATTGATATTTCACTGTTTTAGACCTATTGTAGTTTATAAGTTTGGATTTCCCGAGAAGGTACGCGTACTCTAGTGGGGCGTTAATGAAAGATTTTATCTTACAAAATCTCGGGTGACTAGGATTTTTGGATATTTACTATGTTTAGATTTCGTAATTAAAAAATCCAAGTTTTCAACCTTGGGAAAAAAGACGTGAAAAGTCAGATCGCTAACACATCTCTTCACCAATCAGGTTTAGGGAAGATATAATAATTATTATTAACTTTATAGACGACAAAATTCTCTACTACATTTGTTTGAAACATTTTTTTGTAATAAAAAGCTAGCAGGTTACAGCGCATTAAACTGGGGGAAATACATAAAAGAGCAACAAAATAATTTGCACGTGTTTAGATGATAAGGATAGGTAGGTAATTATTGAAAAAAAACAAAGAATTGTTAATGAACAGAGACAGTTGAAGACAGAAAGCACCATTGGCAAAATTCTCTTTCTCCAAACATCGAACGATTACCAAAACAATGAATTAACGGGTGTGGACTTGACGCTGGGTTACCCCTTTTATGGCAAGTCTATCCTTTGATTTCCAAACGTCTTGACGGCTAATTTTTTACAAATTTGGTTTACATATTCTTCTTATTGTGGTTGTCAATAATTACTATGGACTAGAAAAGTCGGTCTAAACGCCTAACTCGAAATCACTATAATTTGTAAACTACTAGTTATAGACAAAAATATATATTTTAGACAAAAGTTGTTGGAAATTTTGTCTGCTATGAAGTTGATTAGTACGGTTTTGCTGTAAACTTATTGGTCAAGAGATATTTCGAAAAAGCTGATTTTTTACGTATTTTTTCAAGATGTGCGTCAAGGTCGAAAATTTGATTTTTTATTAGGATCCCTATATATAAAATATATCAAAAAATTACAATTATCCGACCTTTTGCAAGGTAAAACTTAACATACTTCTGAATCAGTGTAGATGAGGTCAAAGTAATACTGGAAGTTTATATAATTACGGGCCTTCCCCAACGAGATTTTGTCCGCTAATGGAGACAGTTTAAACAGTAGAGTGGTACAAGGTGCATTTTGACTTAACCGGTGCACTCAAGACAAACTAGTCCTGACACTTTTAACTTTGAAAATTTATTAGCTCAGGGTTGATAAATTTTAAATATCATTGTTGAGTTATTTGGACATTTTGCTACAAAGAATGTATTTTTCCTCAATGTCGATAAATCAACCGCTAATAAAAAACGCAATTTTGCCGAAAAAATCGGACGATTCTCAATTTACAAAAGTGACGAAGTTAGAGGCATATCTTCTGTAACACGTTTTTATATTGTTTGCCCTAATATGCTTATGATGGACAGCTTAACATTAGAATTAAACAATCTCTGATTTTGGATCACAAGTTACAAAATCAAAATTTTAAATCTCCCTTTTTTATAGTTGCATCAAAATTGCACACTATTTATTTGGTTTTACCACATAATATTATACAGAAAATCAACATGTCATTGTATCTACCTAAAAATTAATAATTTTCTCAATAAAGTAATACTTTATGTATATTTATTATTTAAGTTGCCGCGCTGTAGCTAGGAAATTAGAAGTGCCTTTGTTGAAGTTTAGTCAGTCAACAAGTCTTGGCTACATACACATTTATATAAAAGCCGATAATTTTTTTTTAAAGATGCTTATCCTGTAGCTAAGTTAAAGCCCAATCTTCACAAGTCTATATGTACTTAAACTTATTTTTTCTTTTAAATAATTTTATTACGTCAACCGACAGACAGGCAGACAGACTGACAGAATCGAGAAACTATGTTTTTTGCATTATTGTAAACCCAAAAACATGATAATCCAAATACATCTCGATTGGTAATTTTTAGCCAAGAAAATATATTTTTTATTATATAAATTTCGCGCTGGCCTGACAAGGAAGTATAAGTTCATTTTAGAAACCTTGTGTTCTGTTATTGTTATTAAACTTTAAGTCCTTATAAACAAAGTAATAAAATTCGAAGATCAATCTATTCCGCTAATATTGTTTCGAAACATGGTTCGGAAATAAAAACACACGTGATGTCGTATCATCACTTAAAATCGAAAAATGTTTCCACTTAAGTTTATTTATCCAACATCAAAAAGATAAATAGTGTGTCATAGTAAAGGATTTTACAAAAAACCACTTAGCGAAGAAAACAGTTTTTAGAAAATATTGCCTATTTCTGACATCCAACTAAATCTCCTAAAAGTTTGATATAGATAAGATGTGGAGTAAGAGTGCTTTGCTCACTGCTGAACCGATCATTTCAAAATATTATATTGAAATTGGGATTCATTATAATTTTGTTTTACTTCTTCACAACTTATTGGCGATTCGAATTATGAACTTGACATCCTCTTGAGATAATTGATATAACTACTATAATGGGGAATGTTTTCGTTTTATCTTTGTCTTCGTTATAGTGTTATTTGGCATCATTTTCAATTTTCTCGTCTAGTGAGCCCTGCTTCCCGTAAAAATCAGCTGATTTGAGATGGCTTCCTTAATTTGAGTTGCCAATAGTGGTCGAAAGACGCATTACGTCATCAAGTACAAGCATAAATATATGATGAAAATAAAGAATAAATATAGAAGTATACATCGCCCCTAGGTTGCTTATCCAGAGCCGACCACGCAAAATTACAGCAATTCCAGTCCTTGTTTGAATGGTTATCTTAAGTCAGACGATATATCGCAAAAAAACAAAATTGAGGGATTACCGGGTAACACCCGGAAAAATAGGGTTGCCTGGTCTCAACTAGCCGCTACCCTTGGCAACCCTTTCCTGGCTGTTTACTGATCATGAAATACATTCATGGAATCCACATGATGACAAGAGCTCAGTACCAATGTGTTTGGCCATCAGATGAAAAGTCGTTGGTTCAATTCCTGCCATTAAATTTTGCATTTTTTCCCAAAAATCAAATTTATTGACACAAGAAGTTTTACCCCACGGCCATAATGGGAATTGAGCTGACGCGAAGTCCTCTCATCTGAGAGCCAAGAACATTACGACTGAGCTATCGTTAGCATGTAGGTGTCATAACTGTAGTCAATGATAAGTAAGCAATCAGGAAAACTTTTTTTAGGTTTGGCAACACTATTTTTCTGACTAGTACACGTTTATCATCATATTTTGGCGATTTTCTTTTTAATCTATAAAAGAATAAACTAACTGTCTGACATATCAACGCACAGCCCACACCGCTAGTTCTAGGAACTTGAAATTTTGCGCAGAGGTTCGTTATGTAACGTAGGCATCTACTATGGAAGGAGTTTTCAAAATTCAACCCCTATGGGGGTGAAACAAGGGTTCAAACTTTATATGGAGAAGTATTAGATGTTCCTATTAACTCTAAATTTTATAGAAATACTTCAAAAAATAAATGTTTAAAGACGTGTTTTACAGTTTTTAATAACCTCTAAGATGGTGAAATGGGGGTTCAAAGTTTGTAATGAAGTAAAATTGTTTCACCGCGGACGCAGTCGCGGACGGAATCTAGTGTACCATATGACGTAAGTTTACCATCCAAAAAGAGATCGGAAGTGCATAAACTAGTGATTTTTAGAGAAACATCCAAAGATAATGTTTTAAGTAATCTAAAAGATAACAGTATGTAATTTTAACTTAGCTTTGAGGATATGGGTTAATCAAGTTTAGTCCAAAACAATCTATATGGTGATGTTTTTTGCAGATCATGTTTAGTTTAACCACAAAAAGACGATTTTTAAGAATTTAGTTAATTAAGGAACTTAATCTAGTTATTTCAGAGAAAGCCAAAAAACATTCGATGGAACTCTAAGAAACACGAAGAAATCAAAACACAAAACATTAAATATAAAAGATCAAAAAAACTCTTCTTACTCATATACGGTGGCAATGCCAAATAAATCATTTTTCAATAGAGTGTTTTATTGGCGTGTAAAATAATAATAATAGTTACGTCTTTTAAATGATATGTAAACATTGCGTTCTAATTTTCCGAAAAAAACTATAAAACATGAATGTGTGATGAATTTTCTTCATGTGACAATTTTAATTGTGTTTTAGTGAAATACAAGAAAGCCACAAACAATGAGTTTTGGTTGCATGATAGCAGAATAAATGACAATCAAAGACAACGAAATCCTAATACTGTGGTGGATATTAATCCGGCTCTAAAATACTATGATCTGCGATTAGTCTGTGTTAAAGGTGGAAGACCATTCAAGACAAAAAATAAAAAGTCAGTAAGGAAGTGTTCCACGTATAAGCAAGGCTGCCAGGCTAGCATTTTCTTGAAAGTAAGTGAGTGGAAACAATTTCTGTGCTTCCTGGGGATTGAACAAAATCACAACCATGCTTCATCCAAAGCTTATTTTAATTCTCTAGCAAAACAGAGACAAAAGTTACAGATCCATATGCTTTGCTAGTTATTTCTACCTCAAAAACTGGCAATATGTCCATAGAAGACAATCATTCCAATCAAATTGATATAGGACAATTGAACACTCTTATTGAAGGTATGAAAAGTTTAATTACAATACATGTGTACGAACCACGATCAGAAGTTTCAATTTTAAATAGGTTGCAACTTCAATATTTTCTTCGGTGGAACGTCTAAGTTCAGAAATGGGAAAAAAGGTATAAAGAACAGCCTAAGTTTGAATTACGAGACATACAGATGCCAGGAAAGGTCAAAAAACGTGGACGTCCGAAGGGACTTGGAAATATAGTAATAAGGTTGCATCGCAAAAGGGCTAAGAAAAGCGAAGACTTAATTTTAGAAAAAGGTTGATGTTTACTTTTCTTATTTCTACTTATAAATTCGCAGAATAATAACAATTGTTATATTTTTGTAGGAAAATTTAAGTTTCGTTAAAGTTTACACTGTAAAAATTATTATTTTTTGATTGACTTAAGGTATTTTGATTCTGATCTTATTTTGACCGTAATTTTGTAATGTTGCCGGCACCCAGCTCGTCTGCCGGTGCCGGCACCCAGAAATATTTTCAACACATTTTTTGTGGAATGCATTCTGTCGAATTCTATTTGTTAAAATTCAAACGACTTATCTATCGAGAAACGGAATGAAGCATGTTAACAATTTATTAAACAAAGGCAAAGTTCCTGTCACTGAGCAGATCCACCCTGTGAAATATGTTCCATGTAGAATGCTTGTACCCGTCACATACATGCAACTACGGACGTAGCAGACATGTTGTTTATATCCTCGAATTTTGATCAAACGCATGTTTTATGCAAAGACAGTGCCAATTAGGATTAATTAATTATAAATTACATGCAGGCGTTATACGTGGGATTTTCGGTAACTGTTGTAAATCACTTTATTTAGAAAGCTTTCCCAAAATAATGAAATATAGATTTTAGTATTATATTAGAAATGCAAATTCCCAGAGGGGCGATCGTAAAATTACTTGCTTATAAAGCCAAAAAAACAAATATTTTTTATGTTCTACTTGTTCATTATTGTGAATGTATTGCTTAGTTACAAGCTACGTAATAATACCTGCCCGTACAGGTATTAAGAAATTATAATGCCCTCATAGGCATCAAGGTTTTATGGTAATATAAAAGACACAAAACAAATAATTTAAATTCATTTAATTTACTGTCATCTACTGTTCAAATTTATCATACACTTCTTTAGATTTCTTAAGTAATTAAACTTTTAATAGCTTTTTTACCAATCTCTCCAGGAATTTCATCCATTTTCTTCCATTCCAACAGTATCACATAAAATACACTTAAACACAAATAATACGTTGCTTAATGCCACTTCCCAAGCAACATTAATACCTACTAGGATAAAATGACATTTTAAATATCAAAAATTAAAATTTTTATCCATGCAATACCTAATAAACTAGTAAAACATAAAATTTAGTATGCACTTCGGGCATTACTCGATGTTCATACCCTAGGACGACTTACTTGCAAACTTGTCGCCCAAGGGGCATAAACATATACACAATGTAAATTTTATATTTTTGATTAACGTTTTTATAGAAAAATTTATATGCTGTGATTGCCACAAAAGTGAGTCATTGAGTAAGTAAGATCCAGAGTTCTAGCTATGATCAACATCACAAACAAGGTAAGTACCTAATTTTATGATCGCTTTGCAAAGCCAAATGCTAAGAATATCCATACCTTTATAGAGAAAACTGATTTAATATTGTCTCCTAGCATTGTAAAGGTGTTGCAACTTCCGAGAGCTAGTTTAAAATTATCATTTTCCTTTTTTATCACATTTAATTCATGTTTAACGATGCCTTTTCCTTTTTCTTTTTAAATTAAACTTTCAATTTACCGTTCTTTTATTGTGTGCACTTTTAAGTTTGCTGACAGGAGCTTTAATTATTGGTAATGTGCTGTTTGACACATTTAAAATACTATAAGTGGTGCCAAATTAGATTTGTTTATTGGCACATACCAGTGGTGTTAAGAAGTGTACGTTTATTTTTGGTAAGTACATTGACAGGTCATTGGCATGTGACATTAATGAGCTAAAAATAGTAAACCCCTCTCAAGTAAATTGCCCCGCAACATAGAGCTAGTCGATGGCTTGTTGTCAGATATCTTTTCCCTTTGCCATAACAACTATTAATTAGATTTCATATCCTAAATAAAAATCAATTTGAAAAAAGAAATCTACCGAAATGGCTATCTTTAATACGTTAGCACATATAACTGAACAACTTGATAAACATTATAAGGTTGCAGGGCTCTATTTTGACTTGTCAAAGGCCTTCGACTCAGTTGACCACCAGCTGTTGTTGGATGTTGGTGCAAGTTATGGTATGAGAAGGGTAGCAGCAAATCTATTAAAGTCCTACATGACTGGTAGACAAACTATGCGCATAACTGGAAAAGGTACTCCTTCTTACTCTAAGATGATTGACATCAAACACGGGATCCCACAAGGTTCAATTCTGGGCCCCATCTTATTTTTGTTATATGTAAACAACCTGACCAATGGGTTCGTTTCTGGAACGGTGTCAATTTGCTGCTGATACCTCAGTAATTGTGACAAATACTTTCCTTGGCGGACTGTCCCTGAGATGTACAGAGGCAGCTCAGAGAATGCAGGAGTAGAAATTTGAGACATAACACAAAAAATACTGGTTTAGTAATTTTCTTAAAGACCTCTAAGAACTCAGAGTCTCTCTTAGTTAGCTTTGGTGGAAGGACCGTTCCGGTAACAGATCACATGCAATTTTTGGTGATTAACTTGGACCCTACCTTAAATTGGGGTAACCATATTATAGCATTACAGTCTAGATTAAACAGTTTGATCTGGAGACTTAGCGACCCTATTACAACGGAATCCGTTGGACAAATTCAGTCGGTGATAAACTCTGGGATATGCTTCTGGGGTTCCTCGAGAAGAGCTCCAGAGATCTTCAAGATTCAGAAGCGTATATATTCTCTGATGCATGATGAACATCCTGCAGACCCGTATTCGATCGGCTGGGTGTGCTTCTTACGGTTCCACCACTCTACTTTTCAGCTTTGGTTATGTGTCAAGAAAAATCGTCACTTGTTTAGCGAAAATAATGGTTTGTATGGTAATGGTATGATATTGCAGACCAGACATAGAGCTGACCTGAGTATTCCCAAACATAACTCTACTACTATTTTTTTTAAAGAGCCATATTACATGGCGGTGAAAGCATACAAGATGCTACCTGCCAACATCCAAGATATAGAAAACATCAACACATAAAAATCAATTAAACCAATGGCATCAAAAACGTTGCTATTCTTTCAACTTTTAATTTTAATTTGTTAGTGTCACTGTCCCCTGCAATTTTTTAATGTGCTATTTTATTATATTATGCGAGTGTTATATTAATCTATTATTATAACATTGTTATTTTAGTTTCTTTTTTGCATATTGGCTTAATCCGTTTGTTGATGTTGATTTGTCGTTTGGCGATTTTGTTGGTAAATAAAGTAATTTATTTAATTAATGACAGCAAATATTATCGTTATATAAAGTGGTCCCAAAATTATGGTGTAAAGTCAAGGAACATAATTATTATTACTTTTCCTTACCTAAGATAAATTGTTCAACAGGTAGATCAAAATTCATAAATATCCACCAGAATGAAACTGACGGAGATAGCGGGTTATGGCGAGTAAATATAGTGGTTTTGTGTAAAATAATAAGAACGTTAACCTTATGTACACTATTGTACACCCACCTGTAACAGAAAAGAGACTAACCGTTATACAACGTATAACCCAACCTGAATACACGCTTCCATTTTCATATTTCATATTTCAATATTTTACAGTGTTTTCACATGGTGACAGGGTACTCACGTTATAAACTAACAACATAGTTTTGGCCGCGATGGGACAAACGTTTGATTTTTGGAAACTGTTGGCCATAATCAAATCTAACATTCTTTAAGAAGGAAATATTAAAATAAATTACTTTTTCTTTTAAAGGAAACTGCTTGATTATTATTTAAATCGCAGCTAGAACAAGCACGGGACTGACATTTTACTTTTACACATTTTACTTTTATAATTTGCTTAAAAACGGGGTTTGAAGTGAAAAATAATAATATATTTTCTTAAGCACATCTCACATCTTGCAAACTAAAACACTGAAATTTTTTGTTATAATTTGATTATACTAATTTTTCTATGCAAGGAAACAGAATGACTCACTTTTGAGACAATAACCTTTATAGTTATGGAGATAGAACGCGGGTAAATTACTTCGAGTATCTAAATTTAAGTAAACTTTGGGTTGACATGGGGAGTGGGAGAAGCACCAACATAACCTTTTTACTTTTTTAATAATGACTGGTTTAATTATCCTACCTAATTATTGGATACTACGATATTTATTTTGTCCCAAAATGCGTCCTTATTTTCTCTATTTAACATTTAAAACAACTGTTCCACATTTGCGAGCGCCTGCCGCCCGTTCGTGAAAATCAACTACTTCTGTTCAAGTTGTTAAATTTAAAACTATTATTCTTGCTCTTGCTATAAAAAACGGTCAATACGTCAAGCGAAATTGCAATTTGTTGAAAGCATAATGAAAAGCGTCTGCTGCCACTTGGGATAATAAGTTTGAGCACTTAAATTTTAAACTGATAAATTACTAAAGAGTATTTCTCAAGTTTAAACTTTTAATTCCCAATTGCCCTTTAATCTAGAACTCGAATTTGCCGTGGAAGGTAAAAGGGCCCCGTTTGCTAGTAAAGTTAGGGCCAGCGGGACTGATGTAAACATCCGCTGTCAGTAGCGGAGCTAATATAAAAACATCCTGCTAACATAAATTTGTAAAGAACGCCTCCTTGTCATAAATATCTTAGTATATCGCTGAAACAAAATATTGCGACGTTTCTTGTCAAGAATATTTAAAAAAAGAGAAAACAATTTATTAAAATGTATTATATTCGAAGGTTTTTAAATGGTCGGGGTATTGTGAAACGAGACAAATTGATTTTATTATTGAACATCATTACAAAATACAGTTTCCGTTAATATAAACTTTTGTTGATTCTAAAGGTAACTATACAGTGGCGGCTGGTACATAAGGACTGCAGAACCACCAAAATTTTCAAGAAACCACAATTATTTGTAGTTGTCGATGTTGTTATTATTGTCGGCTGTCGGTTGTTAGTTTTGTAGACTATATACTTTAAAATAATGGATGTTATGTATAACTTAGTGAAACGTTATTTATCTCGGTAATTTAATTTGATTGCGGAACACCTATAATATTTTCCGACGAGTCGCCACTGCTATACAAAAAATTATATAAAGCAATGTAATTCCAAAAAGCCAACTAGTTGTTAAGATACTACTAATACATGACCTAAATATGGTTGATATAATTTAGAACCCAACGTGAGGCCATTTATTAATAATATCTAAGTAAGTTTTTCGGGATTGTACTGCATTATATTGTTCTTTATATGGGTCATTCTTTTACAAATCGTACGCCTGAAAAATCTGCATGATTTTCAATCGGTTGAATTTTTTTATACAAATATACATAAAATTACCCAAAACGTGCATCGGGAATTTCTTTAATGTTTCTTCAGAGTTATGTTATTTATGAATTTTAATAGGTTGCTTGTTTCTGTCACATTGCAAACTCATTATCTACGGTTCCAATCATCGGATTGATACCGTTATCTCACAGTTCTATTTATTGTTGTGCAGGGTGGCGCAATGAGTATTGACGGATTTTAGAGTGCTATTATGGATATACTAATGAAACGACCAAGGTCAAAAACTTATATTTTTATTACACATATAATGCAGTTTTACAACAAAAATTATTTTCTGAAAATAATGTCTTTTAAATGGCCACCACGTTTTTCTAAACAGTCATGAAGTCATGATTGAAAATTCTCTGAAACTCGTAGAAGCATGTCCTGGTGTATTGCTCTGATTTCTCGAGTAATGTTGTCGTTTAAAGCTTGTAGCGTTTGAGGTCTATTTTCGAAAACCCTAGCCTTCAAATATCCCCATAAGAGAAAATCAGGGCTGGTCAAATCTGGTGATCTCGGCGGCCAATTAAAATAGCCATAACGGGATATAAGTCGTCCAGGGAACATGTTTCTTAGAGCAGCCATGCAAATTCACGCAGTATGGCTTGTTGTTCCATTTTGCTGGAACCATAAGACGTTATTTTCTACCCCCCAGTGGTTGCAGTTCAGCACGTACCACGTCTTGGAGTGTTATATTCACGCCGAAACTGTCGTTGAACCTCAATAACACACTCCGATTGGTGATATGCACTAACGCAAAAGCTGCGTTGATTGACTGGCCACGTTACCCATGGCTACTAAACTGCATTACATGCGGAATATTTTAAGCGGTTGAATGTCCCCTCCACTTTACTCATATTCGGACAGTGGCGTCTCAAAAATCGTCAATACCCATTGCGCCACCCTGTATTAGCTTTCTAATTGTATTCTACAAAGAATTTTGTAAGATTATTTAATGCACGTTAATAACAAATGTATTGTTTAATTATTATTAGTGGCAATGATTTTTTAAAGAAAAGTACTTCCTGCAACTCGTGTCACTCAGATGCCTTTATCGAACATTTACCGAAGTGAATGGTAATTTTGATTTTTAATTTTTCTGTGGGTAATCGAAAAATTAATAAGAAAGGGAATCATATAAAAATTTATGGTAAAATTTCATTTTTCTTTAAAAGCTTCTTTTTAAATTCTCAATAAATTGAAACACTATTATTTATATTTTTTATTCTATTAATGTTTTTATTTACAATAAAAACTACAGCAACCCCTATGTTTTAAAAGATGTTAAAGTAAAAAAAACAATGAACATGAATATAATTTTATATTTATAATAAAATTTATATAATTATAAATAATATAAATTTATTTAGAATTTCATAATATTAATGAAACTAAAATCAGAGCAATAACTAATGATTTAAAAAATGAGATTTTTAAGCGACTTTTTTGTTATAGATACTATAATGCCGATACATGGTGCTTTCAAACTTTCCTTAAACTCCCTGTATTTCGGATTGTCGGATGAGGAATCAATTCGAAGGGATTCAAACATCTATTCGTTCGAATATTTGCTCCTTTTGGTGATTTAGATGATTTGTGCATTTTTTACGGCGAAACTATACACTTTTAACTTAAGTAATTTAGATGTGGAATATCATTTACAATTTATTCAAGACTGCTGAACTTGTACATCGTGCGCGACATGCGGCGCACAGCGGGCAGCTCATAGCGTTCGGCGTTCGACCTAATAGAGACTCCACCATGGATTTAGTATAATAAGGATTCGATGTCCGTATACCGTGAGCGTATCGAACGTGAAGCCTTATATTTTGTTGTTTGTTATTCTCTTGGGGGAGCAGTTTACGAACTACGAACATAGACAAGACTACGAATTACTACGTAATTGGATCAAGAATGGTAGTAGAAAGAGATAAAATAGCATTGGAGTGTTGGAGCTCAGAAGTGTTGCTGTCGGTGCTGGTTGTTTATGAAAACCGTCTCAACACTCGGTTACACGTACGTCTTTGTCTAATGAACTAGAAAAGAAAAAGTGCGACGTATAGATTAATATAGATTTACAAACGACTCGGAGCGACTTTAAATAAACACCTGTAGAAATAACATAACCTATAAATAATAACACTTTTTAACTTACATTTATTATTATTTAGCAGAAAAATAAAATATTTTGGGGCTTTTATTACTTTTAGTAAATCTTGTAATGCTTCTAACGTATTTTTTGTACAAAATACAAGGTAAAATAAGATGTGGCCAATGTTTACAAATTGTGTTTACAGTGTCGTTTAGAATGGTTTGTTTTGGCTTCAAAGCATGTTACATCATCCCGTATCCAGTATTATAATAAATCTATGGACTCCACTTATTTTTTGATGGATTATTAGGAACACAACGCATATAATGATATTTTGCGATTTTTGAGGCTGTGGGGGCGAGCATGAAAAAAATATTTAAACAATTAAATTGTTATTAATGTTCATAATAAATTATTTTCTACAATTATTTTCTGAAAGGCTACATAGCAATAAATAAAATGGCGAGACAACGGTATCCATCCGATGATTAGAACCAGAGATAATGAATTTGCAATGTGACAGAAACCCAACCTGATACACGTGTCGACTCAAAGAATGAAAAGAGGCTAAAAAATTTTTTTGGGACATTTTCAAAATTGCTTTTTTTTTCGCCGAAATCCCTACGATTTATAAAAGAATGACTCATATACACTTTAAGATTAGCAAGAGCTTTTATAAAAAGAAACTGTATTTGTGTATGTTCAGTAATAAATAAGAGGGAGTTTCTTTTGGCAAAATCACGACCTTAACATTGCAATTACAACTTCTAATGAATTCTCTTGCGATTTATCATTAGGGTTCGTAAGCAGGGTGCCTAAATAGACGGCGGAACCGTAAATAAACAGCTTAGAAAGAGATAGTTTACATTATACTAAAAACACTTCCTAGCAATATTCTGCGATAGCAGGTGACTTCTGAGATAGCAGGTGACTTCTACGCTACGAACGTTTGGTAACCTGCTCCTACCGCCAAGCATGTCGATGTCTTGACATGTCGATGTATTGAAACGGAGCAACCGCGAGTCGCGACACATTGCGGTAGTTATAGTTCCGGCACCTGACCCGGCACTCTGATTTACGAACCTTATCGTTTTGTGGGCATGTCTTAAGCCGGGTACAGACCTAGTCCCAATCCAAACCAATGCCAACTCCAACGAATGTGCCAGCTGGCGTTGGGATTGGAAACGATTCGAAAGCATTTTACGCTGTCGTCCACACCGCGTTTGAAGTTTCGAATTGGATACCGTTGGATACGGTTCGGTCATTTTCTGCGGAAAGAAGTATTTTAATATGTCATCAAGTGATGATGAATGATGATAGTGATAGTCATTATGTGAAAGTGCCCCATTTTTAGTTGTAAATTCTTTACTTAATAAAAACAAGAAACGTCGACCAAGACGCTATAACCATATAAAAACAGAAAAGTATTAATAACACAAGTAAGTTGCTGGAGGAATTTCGGAGTGAACACAGTGACCATTTCAGAACCTTCTCTCTATTTTTTCATTATCTCAGCAACCTTGCACCTAAATTCATTAGCAATGCTTTGCCAAATATCTTCTTTTTGGAGAGTTTATAATTTATATTGCTAGGATCCCATAATATAGGGTTATTCCGGTATAATTCAATTAGTTTAAGGCATAAATCAACTGTCCATTTCATATCAAAAGGCGAAATAAACAAAATAGTTGTCAAAAATAAAATACACACGACTGAAAACATTCAAATCTCGTCTACACCAAATCAAAAATCTCTTTGAAGTACCGCTCAACGACCGAACGCGAGCCAACGCCAACGGTCGCCTTGGAAACCGTTGGAATGCGTTTGTTTGTGTTCGCCAAAAAAGCCGCGTACAGACCGAAGTTCCAACGCACACCAAGGCACATGTGACTAGAAATTCGGAAGCATGTAAATTCGTGTGTACGGCGTTGGCGAACATATCCCAACGCATTCCAACGGTTTCCAAGGCGACCCTTGGCGTTGGCTTGCGTTCGGTCGCTGAGCGGCACTTCAAAGAGATGTTTGATTTGGTGTGGACGAGATTTGAATGCTTTCAGTCGTTGGCAAGTATTCCTCGGGTCTGTGCGTTTTGTTTTTGACAAATATTTTGATATGGAATGGACAGATGATTTATGCCTTAAACTAATTGAACTATACCGGGATAATTCTATATTATGGGATCCTAGCAATATAAATTATAAACTCTCCAAAAAGAAGACAGATATTTGGCAAAGCATTGCTGATGAATTTAGGTGCGAGGTGGCTAAAATAAAGAAAAAAATAGAGAGTTTACTGACATCTTACCGACGAGAATTGCGCCGTGAAGGGACGACATACTCTGGAATGGGGACAGACGAAATATACCATTCAAAATGGTTTGCATTTCAGGCAATGCAGTTTCTTAATGACAAGTTTCGCCCAAGAAAAACTCATAACACTGTTAATGTAAGTCCAACTTTTATTTTAAGTAATTGTATATGTTATATAACCAAAACAACAAAACACAGGGTTTTTCCAATGGCGGCTGGTGAAATTTCAAAGTTGTATATCTCTGGTCCTACTTACAGGACCCGTACCTTATTTAGGGGTTTCAATAGTGAGCCCACTGGGAATGTTTTGGTAGAGAAAAAAAAAACATTTTGTAATTTGCGAAAAAAAGTTGAATTTTTGGTGTGCCCCTCCTAGGAAAAAATGAACACGTCTAGGTATTTTATTTGTTATTTTTTCTAAACAAATTTTACATCATTCTGTCGACAGTTTTTATATTTTAAGAGAAAAAAATGTGTTATTAGAAAGTTATAGTCATTTGAATTTTTTTTTAATTATATTTTAGGCTTAAAGAAATTCAAACGACTATAACTTTCTACTATCACATTTTTTCCCTCAAAATTTAAAATCTGCCGACAAACTGATGTAACATTTGTTTAGAAAAAATAATAAATAAATAAAATACCTAGAAGTGTTCAATTTTTTCCTAGGAGGGGCACACCAAAAATTCAACTTTTTTTCGCAAATTACAAAATGTTTTTTTTTCTTTACCAAAACATTCCCAGTGGGCTCACTATTAAATTTCGTACGGGTCCTGTAAGTAGGAACAGAGATATACAACTTTCAAATTTCAATAGCCGCCACTGGGGTTTTCTACTCCCAATATTAATTGAAACTCTAAAATTTTCTATTTAATTGTTTTCGGTACATATTAATATTTTTAATTACGCATAATTATTTTGCCATGGTACAGATCCATTGGTTGTGAAATACTCGGCAAATTCAGTTCGAATTTGTTGCGGGTTTTCGTGCTACTTTTGGAATCGAAGTTAATCCAGTTTTGCCATCAGACTGTTGTCTCCATGATCCTTCTAGTATTTGTCCGTTTATTTCACTATCAAAACTTCCATGTGGAGTGTATACATGTTGAGATGATTGGTTTTTCCTAAGAAAATTGTGCAAGTAAATGCATGCCATAACAACCAATTCTGCTTTTTCCGGTTCTAGAAGCATTGGCTTTCTTAAAACTCGAAAGACAGCAGACAAAATACCAAACACATTTTCAACTATCCTTCTCGCTCTCGAGAGTCTGTAGTTGAATATACGTTTAACGGATCCTTTCTCGTGGGAACCTGGGTATGGTTTTAAAATATTATCTTTTAAAGGAAATGCTTCATCCGCAACGAAAACATACGGAACATTTTTCTGTCTTCCAGGTAAAATATTTGGATTTGGTAAATTTAAAGAATTTTCTTCAAGTTTCTTACATAAAGTTGTATTTCTCAAGACGCCTCCGTCAGAAATTCTGCCTTGACATCTAATATCAGCATATAAAAAGTTGTAATCGGCGTCTACAAGTGCGAAAAGGACAATGCTGAATGTAGATTTATAATTGAAAAAAGTACTTCCACTGGACAATGGGGCTTGTAATTGTACATGTTTCCCATCCATATCACCCAGGCAATGCGGAAAGTTCCAATTTTCTTCATATTGACGAGACACTTCTAACCATTCCTCTGGTGTTTTGGGTATCTGTAACGATATAAATATTTGAAATTTACTATAGTAAAAACGCTTGCGCGGTAATTGTTAACTTTGTTTTTAAAGTCAGCTAAACTGTTTTTTTGTTTACAGGAGGTTGATTTTGGCGCCAATTTTCTTCATATTGACGAGACACTTCTAACCATTCCTCTGGTGTTTTGGGTATCTGTAACGATATAAATATTTGAAATTTACTATAGTAAAAACGCTTGCGCGGTAATTGTTAACTTTGTTTTTAAAGTCAGCTAAACTGTTTTTTTGTTTACAGGAGGTTGATTTTGGCGCCAGGGAGGAAAATGATGAATCACAAGACATGTCGCAGGTTTTACAGCACGAAGATACGCAAAAAGATACTGAAAATGTCGAACAAGATCAGCAAAACCTTGCACAACGTAATGAAAAAGTCACGCCTAAACCATCTACTATTCCTACTGTAACCTCGAAAAAACGGGAAAGCGAGGATCCACGAGTAAACGAGGCGTTTAATATATTAAAAAATATCGATGCTAAAAAAGCTAGAATGTATGGAGAGTATGTGGCCAGTCAGCTTGAAAAATTTGATGAACATACGCGCGCTGTGGTAAAACATAAATTTGGAAATATTCTTTTTGAAGCTGAAATGGGACTGTATCGCGCGCCACCAAGTCCAAGTGTACAATGGAGCAATAGTTCAACTACTAGCACAGCATCGTTGAATTCTGGTTGCGCAGTAAACTATAGTCAGCAGTTTGAGAAGGGATACCAGGCTTCACCACTCAATATTGCCTCAACGACACCTTCGCCACCGCCTGCTACCGTATTTACAAGTCCTAGTATGGTATCGCCCAACCTCTCAGTACCTAGTTGCAACAATTATTATTCTCAACAATTTGCGAGGCAATATGAGGGACAACAATAATCCTCAAATTTCAAGTACATATGCCCTGATTCGTAAACAAATAAATAATAATTTGTAATAATGGGTGAAGTTTTGTTAATTAAACTAATAAAAACTTACCTTAATATATTCTTGTAATGTTTCAACTAAAGCCGAGCAAACTTCCGGAACAATAGATGATATCAACTGCTTTGATATTTTAAAAGTGTATGCTAGACTAGAATAAGAATTTCCAGTTGCCAAGAAATGAAGTGTAACAGCTAATCTTTCTTTAGAAGGGATAGCTTTCCTGTAATTGGTGTTTTATTTTTCAATTTTTGGTGCCACTAAATTTAGCAGTGCATCAATAGAAGGTCCTGAAATGATCACTGTCTTCACTCCGAATTCCTCCAGCAAATTACTTGTGTTATAAATACTTCTGTTTTTATATGGTGTTGTCATCCACCAGCGTCTTGGTCGACGTTTCTTTTTTTTATTCTTAAGTAACGAATGTATAACTAAAAATCCGGCATTTGCACATAATAATGAAATACCTCTTCCCGCAGAAAATGATCGAACCGCAACCAACGGTATCCAATTCGAAACTAAAAACGCGTTGTGGACGGCAACGTAAAATCCTTTCCAATCGTTTCCAATCCCAACGCCAACTGACTGGCACATTCGTTGGAGTTGGCGTTGGTTTGGATTGGGACTTGGTCTGTACGCGGCTTTAACGCCATACACACCAATTTCAATGCTTCCGAATTTCTAGTCATATGTGCCTTGGTGTGCGTTGGAGCTTCGGTCTGTACGCGGCTTTACAGCCTCGTACTACTTGTGATTAAGACGTGAATGACACTAGTGATAGATTTTTACGTTCAGATCCACTAAAAGTGTACTGGTTTAAATCAAGATCTTTTAGTTGATTAGTTAGGTTCTGACAGGTTTTTATCCCGTCATTGTTAATAAGTCGTCATTAAAAACGTATGATTTATTCAAATATTTCAGCGATTTTCTTGGTTGAGAAATAACTTTTACCTTGGAGCGTGTTGCTAAAATGAATTTAGTTCTATCATTGTGGAAAACACGTACCAAAATTACCCTTTTCTTTATAAATTTGCGAAAAAACTCAGAAACAAATTCATATTTATTTATCGTATGGCACACATCCCACAGTATAACATTCTGCATAACGTACATCGTGTAAATTAACGGTACAACATATAGCAAAATGTAAGACATAAAAAAAAACTTAAAACTATAAAACACGATTCACAGTTGAATGTCTAAATCATTAATATAATCAATTGAGTCTGGTGTCGCTGTCAGAAAATCACCCGGGTGCCCTCCATATGCCCTCAGGTTGCAATGCTCCGTGATGTGGCGGATCGTCTGCCTCTCAGCACCGCAGTCACACCGTGGGGAGGGTGTTATGTTCCACTTGTAGAAAGCATCGGCACATCTGCCATGGCTGGTCCTGATACGGTTAAGTATTGACCATGTCTTACGTGGTAGTTCAAAGCCGGCTGGGGTAGTTGTTATGCACGGCATATTGTGAAGTTCCGGTTGGGCTGCCTGGGTCCAACATTCATAAAATAAAAGTTAGTCGCGTTTGTTAATACGAAAGATTTCTTTCGACAATAAAGTATAGTTTGAGTTGAGTATAAAACCTTCATCCTAGGAGACATCCAGTCTTAAGCCCCCCACAGACTACGATGTTTTTCATCCGTTCGCATCGGCATCGCTGCGATTCGAATCGGCGTGCCAAACTGATAGTCTATGGCCGAAAACGGTCGTGCCGAACCGTCCGTTCTTATATCTGTCGCATATTGAATTTCAACACGACCGTTCAAATCGCCGATGTGAACGGATGAAAAACATCGTAGTCTGTGGGGGGCTTTAGCAGGCTTTTACACGGCGCGAATAGGACGGTTTTGGCGTCGAATCATTTTGCACTGCTTGCTCCACACACATCGTGTTCAATCAGTGTTCATACTGGTGCTTGATGATGTGCTCACAAAATACCTATGGTCGAAGTCGGATTTGAACCGTCGATCTATCGATTGTAAAGCCAACGCCGCGCCGGTCACCGGAAACTCCCATACCAAAAGTAATGTACCCCATTTTTATTTTCTTTTTAGTCCCTAAATGGCCGCTCAGGGTGTTTTAAACGACAAGTATGGAATACAGTAGAGGTACACAAACATGAAAACCTACTAGAGCTAGACCAACAAATTAATAATTTTTCATTTAGTTATCAGCCAAAATATTAACGATTGCTATTATTAATATATAACAAATTGCTATCTAAAAATGTGAATTTGGTTATATGTTCTTACAGTATATATTGCGATAACGTATAACTGAAGCGTAATTATTTTAGCATTGATAATAATTGCTGTCAATAGATTCGTAATGAATGCATTTAAAAATTTTACTATTCCAGAGAAATGAGACATTTTTCGAGGTTTAAGTTTAACTTACATTAAAAAATCCATTTTCATTCCATTAAAGCAATCATTAAAAATTCAAAAAAGCAGCGTTCATTTTTCCCATACTTACTATACCGTTTATGAAAAGTGCTGCTCTCTTTATGATCTCTATTGAAAGCGTAGAAGCAGAACACTGTATTATTAAACATGTTTAACAGAGTTTTTGTTGCTTAACATTAGTATGTAATAATACCAATTTTTTTTAACCGTTTAATTAAAACTTGTTTTTGGTTGGTGGTTAGTGTATTACTATATATTATGGTGCGTTCTTAATTTTCCTTGTAAAATCTATACACAATGGCTTTCGATCCTCGGTTTTTAGAGTTAGTAGTAAGCTGAGTGATCAAATAATGTCGTTTCACTCAGGGCAGCATTTACGCACAGGCTATCTAGGCTGCAGCCTATGGGCTCGCACCACAAAGGGGCCCGAACCACAAAAACAAAACTGTTTAAAGATTTGGTAATTATTCGGAATAATGGAAACACCGATTTTGTGATTACATTTTCCATAGACCCTAATTTTGGGTCGTAGAACACAAATCTGAAATCAGTATTCGGCGGTATGATTGAGAACATAGTCAACGCATAATATTGTATAGCCTGAAAATGATAATTCCGCATGAGCATCCAAGAAATACTAACCACAATAATTGGGGTGGAGGGTTTTTTGAGGGTGAGAAAAATAATCCGACCTCAACTATATAGTAGCGGATTGAGGCCGCTAAGCGCGGCAAGCATCGTGCTTAAAACCGCTCAAATTTTTTGGTAATAGATGTATTGAAATTTCAATTAAAAAATAATATTTTCTTGCCTATTTTAGATAAAAAAAGGTATACTCGTTAAATGACGCGAAAGCTAACCGTTTTGAAATATTCTTCATATTAATACCTTCGTGATTTCTTTCCTTAATAGACAAGCTTAGAATTCATGATAATGAAACTTAATGAAGCTTAAAATTTATCTCTTGTTAAACTTGCGCTAATTATCCCTTGTTTTCTTATACCAGATTTCCGAAAATATGCCTGGTATTCTCAAATAACAACCTAATTAATGTAAAAAAATATGCTGCTTCGGATGCCAAATCGCAAATATTTCGAAAACAGTTAACTTTAACTAGTACATATACCTATTTTTTCTAACAAAGACACAGAGAAAATATTTTTCCATCAAAAGCTTTATAGTTTAAAAAAAAATGCTTTCAGGTGTGGATTTCTTTAAATTTCGATAGTTTCACTTAAACACATAAATACATCAATACAAATCATAAAACACTATTATTCTGAAACATATTTAAGTCAATTTATTAAAAAAAAAACTTAAAAAAAAAACAAAGAAAGTATTAAAAACTAAACTGTGTTGATTCTGCAGTAGGTTCTTTATGAAACATTTTTTAAATATTTTGTAAATAAAACTCTTTCGCTTTTTAATGTTTCAGGTTTATTAGAGTATGACTCTACATATGTTTCGCCTTATTAGGGCTTTTTCAAGAGTACTGACGTAGTAATACTAAAGTTAGGGAGGATTGGTTACAAATATATATACCTGAATTTATTACCTAATTGCATAATGCCTTAAGATTCTTATTCTAGTAAATATTCGGGAAATCCAAGTTATAGAAATGATAAATATTTGTCAATTATTGGGGTGTTCTGGAAATTTTGTTGGTCATTAGTACAGGGTATTAAATTGTTTTTTAATGATTTTTTAATTTCTAGTTCTAATAGATCTAGTCTTTTGCCTTTATTTTCGGAGTGTAGTAATTGGATATTATCTAAATCTATAAAGTGATTATTTTCTATACAATGGGTGGACATTCCTGAGTTTTTTATATTGTTTAAAATGGACGTTTTGTGTTCTTTTATTCTTGTTTAAACAATATAAAAAACTCAGGAATGTCCACCCATTGTATAGAAAATAATCACTTTATAGATTTAGATAATATCCAATTACTACACTCCGAAAATAAAGGCAAAAGACTAGATCTATTAGAACAACTAGAAATTAAAAAATCATTAAAAAACAATTTAACACCCTGTACTAATGACCAACAAAATTTCCAGAACACCCCAATAATTGACAAATATTTATCATCTTTATAACTTGAACTTCCCGAATATTTACTAGAATAAGAATCTTAAGGCACCATGCAATTAGGTAATAAATTCAGGTATATATATATATATATATATATATATATATTTGTAACCAATCCTCCCTAACTTTAGTATTACTACGTCAGTACTCTTGAAAAAGCCTGTAGAGTCATACTCTAATAAACCTGAAACATTAAAAAGCAAAAGAGTTTTATTTACAAAATATTAAAAACTAAATAAAAATAAACACGCAACCCGGAATACACATAGTCCATATTTATCATGGGTTGCCAAATGTACACTGTAAAAAAAAATTGATTAAATTTTAAATCAAATTCAACCCAATTTTGACTAAATCCAGGTCCACGCCAGATTGATTGAAAAAATCAACACTGCATATTGATTAAATCGAAGGATCTGTGATTAAATTTTCTTATTCAAAATTGATTAACCTAACAATTAATTCTGATTACATCTAAATCAATTTTTATTAAAATTTTCTTCCATAATGATTAAATTTCCATAATACTCTAATCATTTTTTATTAAATCTTAAATCCAATGTGATTGATATGCAATCATCAGTAGCACCGCCCTTCCCCTCTCCGCCCTATAAAGTACCTGATTAGGGCGTCGATTTTATTTATTAAATGACAATACTATAATACATAAGAAAAGGGAACACATTAAAGAACAAACAGATGAAATTATATAAAAGATAGGTAATGCAGATTCCCAAAGCATGGGAATTGTTTGTCCCATATCATAAACAAAAATCCGGGGAGGTGAGGCGTGGACCTGGATTTAGTCAAAATTGGGTTGACTTTGATTTAAAATTTAATAATTTTTTTTTACAGGGTAAAAGTTGAAAATAATTATATGAAGTAAAAACACGAAAATTATTTACTCATCTGTAAATAAATACATAAAACACTAATGAAGACCTGGCATGAGAAATCTTTTCTTTGAAAATACATGGAAAATAACTTACATTGGTGCATGAGTTCCTCCAAGGGATTGGATTCAAGATCTGAGATTTTTGCGTATTTCTTTTGTTTTTGAAACATAATTTCACCAACATGATGTAACAACAAAGTTTTTAAAAGAATATTCGTAAAATTTTAGAACAGGTTGACCACTTCATTCGTTATAACCTCACATTGCACATTGCACTACCACAGAAACCGCCATACCTACTGCCGATTAAATGGAATTTTTGCAGATTGCAGCGGGGTGTATGGATATCGGTACTCCCTTGTGATTAAAAGGTTGCGTACTGCGCATGTGTTGGCGGCTTGGTTTAGAAGTTTGAGTATTTTTTAGTCAGTAGGTGATTGATACTGATTATTGTGATTATTTTAACAAGGAAATATGATTTAAAATGTTTGTCTTTTTTATGCATTTGATCAGAATCGATTTAAAGTAATCGAGAATGAGTAATTTGTTTGAATCATAACGAAGATTATGAAACTGATTTAGGAAATAATTACAAATTAAATCAAAAAATTTAATCCGGCCAATAAAATCAGACATCTCTTGTGGTTAATCAGCTGGATTTTTTACTGTGTACAAATCGTTTCTTCCACGAATTTTACAACAGTTTTCGTTTTTGATGAAATTAAACTAGGGTTTGCTTAGATCTGATGTTTTGCCCATGCTCGAGATTTTGAGTAGTACAATGGGATTAGCAATTATATATAAAACTTAACACACTAACTGGCGCTAACCCGCGTGAATTTTTATTGTCAGTTCATTAAATAAAAAATTTAAATAACTAAAAAAATTGGAATTTAATCGGGCTTGAGCCCGGGACTTCTAGTACAAAACGCCTAACACTATACAAGCACTCTGGACTGAAATTTCACGATTCGAGCCTTGCGTCTTTTAAAGAATTCCTTAAACGATTTTGTATATATTTTAAAAGTGAAAACGATCTTTCACATGCTACTTGCGATATAGGAAGCGTTAATAAATATTGGTAAGCTGTTACTAATGCCTGAAATGCGCCTTGATACATATTATAATTTATTATGGTCAAGTAACAGCATACCACACAATTTTTGCAGCTACTGCATTTTTGTTTTGGTTTTGATGGCGCTAAAGTCGTTTGCATGCTTCTGTGTTTTCCCTCTACCTTGTCTTGGTCTTCGTCTTTCTCTTCATCTTTTAAGAAATTTATATTATAAAAATCACTAATTGAGTTTAAAGTTTCGTTCGCTAAAGAGAGCATTTTGCATTTATTATCACCTATTCTATAGGTATTATACATTTTTAAATCTGTTGCCTAGAAAATTATATGTTACAAAATATTAAAAGAGAGAAGTGTTTCATTATTTGTACTATGTAGTGTTGTAAAATGTCATTCTACAACATTTTAATTTTACTAGACTACACAGCACGGCTACGGCGAAGACAATAACCAAAAAGCAAGAATGTGTACTATTATTTCACCTCGTGTATTATTATTTTGACGTTGGTTGTACTATTATAATTTGATTGGAGTTGGCAATACTGCCTTTCATTCAAAACAAGTATTTTATTATTGTCTAACTGTGTTAGGAGAAAATACGGCAAATTTAGTAGGTAATCCAGCGCTCAGAGGGGTATATAGCCCGGAGAATAGCTGTTTTACCATGATTTGTTCAAATCCTTATTGCATAAAGAATTTTCAATTGGTTTAGAGAACTGATTCTCAACTTTATATATATGTTGAACTCAATAACCGAATTCGGCCAATGACCGAAATTTATGCCCAGAACGCGTTGTAAATTTCGCCAATCTCTCACATCGCGTTTCGGGTACATTTTATATACCCAGATCGCGTTGTGGATACATTAGAAAGATCCACAATGCGAAATTACGACAATCATCGAAAACTCACGACGATTTTCGCGTTATGGGTGATGTAACTATCCACAACGCAGAACAGAAAATTTAATCAAAAAAGTATGTAAAATAAAAATACTTAAAGGTTAAGTTTTTATTTATGTAAAAATTCTGTATAACTAAACTTCTTCATTTATTCTTGCATTATAGCGATCCGTGACACTTTGAGTTACATTTTTTGTTCCTTCCTTTACAGGAACATTTTTTATTATCACCGCAAAATCTTTTACAGTTGCATCTGAGAAAGCCTTGACCAGAACCTTTAGATGACATATTTGCTGCAGTTCGCAATGGTATTTTTTTCATATTTATATCATTTGATTGCGACATAAACTGCGAATCTGCTAGAAGAAGTTCATTTCTTGAAAATAATCTGTCTGGTGTTCCATTCTCAGTACTCAGTTTGTACAAGCCATCATTATTAATTTCCGAAACAATGGCTAATACATTTCGTGGGGTTAGTCGACCTCTGTCAACATCCGGCACTCGAATCAAAACATTAGTTCCTTTTTTAAAAGGAGCATTTCTTCTATTTGACTCGCATAGCATTTTTGTTGCTTGAATTTTCATGATTTTATGTGATTCTTCCCTTTCATTCAAAATTCTTTTATTTCTTTGGGTTAGCTGATTATTTAAGTTGCTGTCAACTTCGCCTTCTGCTACACAACTACCATTTTCATCTCTATTGATACTGTTATTGTTATCAACAATTTCCATGGTTTCATTCCATCTCTGTCTTGATTCTCTTGGAGGGGTTGGTTATTTCTGCTTTCAACATTTTCTGCAATCCGCGCAATTCTTGTGCTTCTTTAACCTCACTAATTGGTTTTTTTATAGTCACCCTCTAACAAAAGTTTAGACCTAGTAGTTGATTCTATATGAAGTTTATCCAAACCATCTTCGAATTGTTTTTTAAGGTCTTCGATCGACTCGCCCATTTTTTTTTTTTGAAAATTCAAGAAGAGTTATAAACAAACACTTGTTGTCGGTTAGGTTATGCACTTGTTTACTTTTCGCTATGTGGGTATTTATATTACCCAAAACACGAAAATCGTCGTGTGTTTTCGATGGTCGTCGTAATTTCGCGTTGTGGATCTTTCTAATGTACCCACAACGCGATCTGGGTATATAAAATGTGCCCGAACCGCGATGTGAGAGATTACCGAGATTCACAACGCGTTCTGGGAATAAATTTCGGTCAATGGCCGAATTCGGTTATTGAGTACAACATATACATATACAAGTACACTCCGTTCATATTTTTAAATAAATACTTAATATTTCTTTTATGCTCATGTTTAATTTGCATTTAAAAATTCATTTCCATTCCATTAGCAATCTTAAAATATTTAATATCACAGCACAGCATTTATTTTTCTCATGCATTATTTAACCTTCTTAGAGGTCGATGTTTCTTCCATCATCTGTTCAAACTTCAGTGTAAGAGAGCCTTATTCTGTAAAAATTTTATTGTATTGATTTACAAGAAAATTTTGTTTTATCTTATGCGAATCCAAAAACAGTATTTAATGGCTATTTACCTTACAAGTGCGGAAGGTGATACTTTCCGCACGCGACAGTAGTCGACCGAACGACGCTAAGAGGAGTTCGGCCAGAAGTCGAGTGCGGAAAAGGCACTTCCCGCACGTATTAGGTAGAATGTTTTTCTACAAGCGTAAGGAAATTTATCTATTTTTGGTATTTTTTAATATTCTATTTCTATGTAGACGTCAAAGTGAAAATATAGTTCAAAATTGTATTATTTTCATTTGTTATTAACAATATTAATGGTAAAAGAACAGTTACTTGCATTTGTTAAATTTATGGCTACCTAAGCTAACTGGTTTTTAACTGGTATAGAAAGATTTCTTGCCATTTCAGAACTATTTTATGTCTTGTGTATGTTCGACATGAGGTGGGTGAAGGCCAAATGCTGCTGGTTGCTGGGATTTCGAAGTGGTAGCCTGGTTTTGGAGGATCCAATGTGCCATTTTGTTGTAAAGACTCGTACACATATCCTTCAGCAACTTTCGTTGACTTCCATCCACCATGGCGCTTAAGATTCGTGATATCTACTCCACAATCTACTGGCAGAGTGGCTGATGATCGCCTAAAACAATGTCCACTGTAGAGCTCGGGATTTGGCAGTTTCAGGTATCCAGCATGTCCGTGGGCGTCCTGTCGATTTTGTTAATCCCAACACACTGGACAGAACATTTTACGTTTTGGTAATTTCTTGTTATAGAGTTTTACATTTTTTTGGCTGATACCTAACATTCTTTTTCTTGAAAAAGGGGATCGTTTTATAATATTTGCATATATCCAAAGCACGTTTTAATTTTAACATAGATTTTAATATTGAGTACATTGACCATAACGTGAATGGTTTTGAAATTCCGGAAAAGTATACTAGAATTACCTCTTCTTTCTTGAAAATGTTTATTTTCTTTTTGCACACCATTTACTAAATGTTTCCAATTCTTTGGCATAACGGTATTTCCATTTTTCTGGTAACAGTTCGACGATCACATTCTTAGCTTCTTCGAGAATCTTCCGGTAGTCCATCAATCATATTCTCTTCAACTTTTTTCTCGATCTCTATTTTCCACTCAAAAGTTGGATAAAAGTCACATAACTTTTGTAATTTCACTGTGACCTGTATAATGACAATCAACAAATAGGTGAGTAAATTAACACAAACTTAATTATTGCATGGCAACGATATAAGTTGCTAATTATTCGGTGGACTCTTAAATTTTTGAATGGTTATGTTTAATTGGACCTCCTCGGTCCGGGTTCAGTGACCTTAATTAGCACACGAAGTCTCATTAAGTGGCGATTTATGTAGGTATGTGATTATTGATGTGTTTCCCGCGCCACCGCTAAATACCTTTCTGCACTAGTGCTGCAAATATTGTTAGCACTAGTGTGGAAAAATGCAACTTTTATCACGCATATAAGCTCGGAGAGTCCTTATTTTCCACACGTTCATAGAAGAGGTATTGTATTAAATTATGTCTTCTTGAAATCGTATTTAAAAGTTGGGTCACTGCAGAAAATATAGCGTTTTACATTATTTCTCACTTAGCGCTACCAATGAGTAAAATTTTCAATTCAAAAGTTTTATTTCCCCAACAAATCATATTTCTTTCAACTTGAGTCCGACTTGCACTATAAAATCCATTTCCATTCCATTAGTGATGTTTAAATATTAAATAAAAAGCATTCGTTTTCCCCGTGCATTGTTTAACTTTTATAAATTTGTTGCTCTCTTCACGATCTTTTTTAGAAACTTTGAAACGAAACGTTTTAAAAATTTTAACATTTTTATTATTCGCATATACAGTCACAACTTTGCTTAACGTTTTAAGGGAGAGATATTCAAAAAAAATTTCTCTCAGTAGCGTCGGTAAAAATAGTAAACAATAAAAATAGGCCAATTTGGGAAGAAAGTTTAGAAGAAACTCTTAAAATAATACTTTCAGCTGCTACTGCTATTAGGTCTAAGTCATCGGGTACAAGAAAAAAAATATTTCTTAAGAAAAATAGAAATCTGGTACATATAAAGTTGTTAGTTTATCGAATTCCTCCTTGTCCAATGTTGAAATAAATATAATTTTTGCAATAACTTTAATAAGAATCAAATATAAATGAAATAAAAAAGTGTTGCCAGCTATAGTCTAATTTCGTAATTTTATTAAATATCGCAAAAATAATCATTTAACCATTACAGAATTGGACAAGGATTTAACCATGAATAAAAAAAGAAATAAGGATGCGGAATGAGTTCACACGCTTTGAATAGACAACAACCACGACTATAGTACAATCTAAGGTTCACTGTAAACAGTGTTTTTGTAAGCACAATCGGATGCAGAGCTCCATGGCCGAGCCTTAGCCGGTACTACATGATGCTATGGACACCTTCCAACGTTCGACGTTTGATGGTTTGTCGCATCGTGTGGCCGACGTTCAAACCTACGAGCAACCAATGCCGAGCGTTGAATGTTCGTGCTTGGACACGTTCCGGCAATTGTCGGTATTCTTGACCCGAGTCAAAGGAATTCCTCCGTTCGTTCGACAACTTCGAAGAAAAACATTAGTTGTTTTAATGCACGGTTTGTTCGAATATAGTAGGTTATCTATCTTAGATTAGGTGTTAATAATATAATTTTATTTAGTGATAACATCCACCACCTTCTAGTATGTCTTTTGCATTTCATTTTTCAAGTAATAACTTGGAACAGGACCATACTACAACCGTTGCGGCAGCAATTGCAATATCATTATCCTCCATTTTTGAATCGACTACCAGACAAACGTTATTACCAAACTTGCGACGCACTTTGTTAAATAAAAAAGTGTTTGATTAAAAACTGTCAAAGATACTATGATGAGTATCATTGACCAAGTACTTACCGCTTTAAACTTGAAAAGAACATTAAGAAAAAATTCAGGAAGATACTCTAAGAAAGAAACAGAAACAGCAGGGTGCTCTGTGTGAAGCCAGGTGTAGTAGAGCGCGAGAAATTAGCCCTCAGCTCAGTTAGCCGGAAAGGTTTGATTGGACGCCACCAGTTTTTTACACCGACACAAACTGGAAGTCGCCTAGGTGGTTTAGGAACCTGCTTCAACACCTAGCAAAGTCGCTATTCATAATTGAAAATTAAAACATTGGGCGCAGTGAGCTGGATAAAAAAAACTGAATACATTTAACCCTGTACATATATTTACACATAAAAAAGGTTTACAGTTGGTGTTGACAAAAATTGTTACAAATGTTCCCAACGACATAAGAAAATTGGGCGATTTTTGCCCTCGCAAAATACTTAAATTAAATCCAGAAAATTCATAGGGTGGCTCCTTAGCACCCACCGATGGAAAGAGTAGGATGACTCCTAGCTCCCACCGCAAAAAGAAATAGGGACGGTTTGTAGTCCCTACGGAAGACAATGTAATAGGGATGCTTCGTAGCCCTCACGGAAGACCCTAGGAACAAACATTTCCTAGTAGTTACAGTAATTTAAATATAATTAATAAAAAAAATATGTTTGAAGTTACGTTAACAATTAAAAATAAAAATCAGAAGTTACGTTAATAGAAAAAGGTAAAATTTGGAAAGAAACAATTTACTGGAACTAAAGCGCCGAAATTTAATTAATTCTTTATTAATTAATTAATTTAATATTAAAAGAGAAAGCCATTGGCTTGAACAGAATCGAAAAATTTAGATAAGTAGAAAAATATTTAAAAATAAGAAGCTACGTTAATATAAAAAAATCACTAATAAAAGAGAAAGTAATTATTTGCAAAATTTAAACGATCTTAAGATATCATTAAAAAGTAACGTTAATAAAAAAGTTAATATTTGGAGAAATAATTTACTAGAACTAATCCGCAAAATTTAAGAATATTAAATAAAAGGCTAATAATAAATGAGAAAGCCAGTGGCTTGAAATCAATCGCAAAATTTAAGTTAAGTTACAAAACCCAAAATATGAAGTTACTTTAATTAAAAAAAAATCACCAATGAAAGAAGTAATCGTAAAACCCCAGATTGCAAAATCTAAACAAGCTTAAGATAAGATTAAAAAAAAGTTACGTTAATAAACAAAAGAACTTATTACTAAAAGACATTGATAACTACATACAATGGTACAGTTCATTGGCACTTTAACGATAAACGTTAATATTTACAAAGAAATAAATGTTCGTTAACTGACCAGGTTCAACGCTGTATTATGTTATCTTACATTCACAATAAAAACAATAAAAGTACAACAAAGGAAAAATAATTAATTGATAATTAAATCATAAGTTTACGCTAGATTCAAAGTATAAACAAAGGGAAAGGCTTAAGCGCAGACAGTTAAAATAACTAAAACTTTACACCTTGACTTAAAATTTAAATGTTCAAGCAATATTCAAAGTAAAAGAAAAGCTTAAGCGAAGCCAACAGAAAGAAAATAATTAAAACTTTAACCCCTACTGTAGCTTGACCCAAACCCAAGCGTTCAGTACTAATATCAATGTAAGATAACATAAGAAAATAGAACCAAATAACTGACTCCAGAAAAATTTTGGTCATTGACATACAGAGAAATCACCCCTTATAGGAATAAACCGCTTAAATAGAATTAATCTAAAAATATATACCGCTTATGTACATTTATAAGAACACAAATGTTAAATTAAAAGCAAAATAAATCGCTACCATAAAACTACTTACTACTCTAGGCTCCCAAAAGCAGGTTTAACTAATTATAAAGCATCTATATAATCACCTTCAAGTCCCATCAAAGCAGAGTGCGATATGATAAATAAGTGTAAAACATGTACAAGCTTAATAAGTTCAATAATAGTCGAATGACCAATTTGAAAATAAAATAATAGGTTAATCAATCTCTCTGAACACATAAAAATATTATTTAACCTCCCCTTATAAGCAAACGCAAAAATAAATCTAAACTTTCCAACTTCATAAACAATAACCCCGAAACTTCAAGCCCGTACACGTCTCAACTTATATAAAAAAAAGGGAATAATGATTTTGTGGTACAGATCCGGAATACTATTAAACACTGACTATAACGCTTTCATTTTCAACTGAGGTATATGACAGGCTTGTCAATGTCAAACCAACTAGTACCACAAACTCCTTTATATCTATATAAATTAGGATTAGATAGCCCACTGCAAATGATTCACGATGAAATAAAGTCGATAAAGAAACTTGTTAAAGCTACGGTATGTGCTTTGCGATAAAGTCAATAAAATAAAACGATAAAACAATCTACATTTACTAAGCGAGTGACTGGCTACTTAAATCCAAGCTTAGCTGTTCCAGCTGGCCCGTAAGCTGGTATAAAGAGGTTCTAAACATAACTTACAGATTGTATGAGCTGTACGGGACACGACTCAATAATTATTCAAGCTTTTAAAAGAATGCAAATTAGGTAACGTAATATTAATATTAGAGCAACTGAGAAGCTTGATTATTATGATTCAAAACATCACGTAGCACACAGCTACTTAAAAAAACTAGAGTCTTACTTAGAACAAAACACTGTAAAGCAGAATTTCCGATAACTATTGTCCGCTAAAATTTAAATTATAATGTATGGGCGTAAAAAAAAATAAACGATTAATAAGTATTAGAGAAACACTGGGCAAAATAGGCTTCAAGGTGACTTACCTCCTCAAGCGAAGAGGGCTCGATATTCCAAATTCCTGAGACTGAAACACCAAAAGGGGCAGCTATCAATGGCTTGGGCCAGGATTATTCATGCCGTTGGTGATGGCTTAAGGGAAATAAAAGAAAGAAACCCTTAGTACTCGAACAACTACCACGCGCGTGGCGTCTACGTAGAGACAAATGCGTACAATCTCACCTGATTATATCGATCGAAATTGTCATCAAAACCCTGCTCTAGCAGGCACCAATCCAGCAAAAAGGATTTAAACAGCGGTACCTGGATTTGAATCCAAAAATTTTTGAGTTTCAAAACTGAAACCTTAAAACAGGTACCATAGAACAAATTCGTAGAAAGGCAGCGTGGAAGTGACCGGCTTATGCCTCGTGTCGGAAGAATGATATGACACTTCGTCCCACCACCGACACGACATGGTATCCAAAATGGTTCCGAAGAATGTCCGTCTTGCACTGACTACTCCAATCAGTCCTCCGCTACAAACCTGTGGCTTCAACGACAAAGCGTCAAATAGCCGCGCGGGCCACGCGAAAATGCTTAGTTGCTATAGAACAATTTTTAAACCCTCCAGTTTGGCAACACTGCAAGACTGACAGTGTCAGCCTGCCAGTTCAAAAAAAGAAGATTCTAACCCCAAAAAATATATATTTATTACGGACTTCGAAACAAAATCTGAAAGCAACGTATGCCGTTTAAACAATCCAGAAATACAGAATAATACAAAAACCAGGACAGTACAGGCAATGCGAGCACAAGCCAAACAAATTAAGGGCGATTCAACGTTGCGAGGGAATGTAAACAATATGATCTCCAGGAGGTAGGTATACCCATAAAATTCAAATTCCAAAATCACTTTTGCACAAATAGACTAAGGGCGACTTGTCTATACACAGGGTGAACTTTAAGCAAGGCGAAAATTCAAAATTCAGGGCCCAAACAAGAGAGAAAGATGTTAAATCGAACCACAAGCTGTGAACGAAGGACAAGCTGATATCAAGCTGAATTGGACCAGGAAAAAAAAGGCAATCAACATTCCCAGGGGGTGACCTGGAAAGCAAGGGAAGGGGGCCACCACATAGTGGAAGAACGAAAATAGAACTTCTCAATCAAGGTAAATAATTCAGTAAAAACTAGCGTTCGTGAATAAATTAATGGTCATAACAAGCACTGACTCTGTGACAAAAGAATGACCTCTTTTCAGATGTATCGGATCAAACATTCGCCACATCGTGTAGCGGAAACATTTGTCACACCAACTGTGGAACTTAATAAACACAAACGTTCGGTTTAACGTTGGAGTCAGCATTTGACGAATCGTTTAGCGCTGGCTTTAGAAACAGCACCCTACGGGCAACAATTTTTAAGGTTCGGATTGTTGAGCCCGAGACAATACACACCCAAGAACGGTGCTATACTGCAGCATCTCATCTCTCTCATCTCAATGTTATTAACAGACTTAATAATTAATTTAAAACATGACCAACATAATTTTAAAATTAATTATTTTACAAAATTAATACTCGTAAGCCGATGTATTGGTTTTACAAATAATTAATAGGTTTCGATAAAACATGCATTGTTAATATATTATTACATATATGTAATCAATTTTAAGCAGATAAATAAATTTACCAAAAGCCTATGGTGTTATGGAATAAAATTGTATTTGGTTTCTGTAAGAAAGATAAGAACAAAATATCATTTATCTGCGTTCGCAACTTCATTACTATTGAGAGAAAAAGTAAAAAAAAAAGATGAAATTACAAAAAATACGTTGATTGGATACAAATCCAAAAAAAAAGTGATTTACTGGAGTAATTGTCTGATAAACAGTGTATTACTTGCAATCAAAAATTACTTATGCATTAGATGCAATAAAATAACAAAACAAGAAATAATCTTCAAAATAGTGCAAATCTGAGCTTCTGAGCTTTTTCTCCTGGTGGTATGACAATGATCCTATACACTTTATTAATGGTACCGTGAATCGACTCATGTACTGGGATATAACGGAAAACATCATGCCATCTTATGCAGAGTGGGAAATGCCGTTGCGGTTTACTTTACAGCAGAATAATGATTCATTCGCGACTCATTCAAGAAAGGTTTCAGGAGAAAAATGTTCCAGATTTGCAGTGGCCGGCACAATTCCCAGAACTAAACCCCATCGAAAATTTGTGGGAAGAAGTAGAACGCCGTATTCACATACAATTCTTTCCAAATACACAATCGTTGATAGACAAAACCAATGAGGTTTGCGGAAATCGTCCTGAAACTGTAATTCAAAATTTAATTGCCTCAATGCCGCGACGATGTCAATAAATTATAAGGAATAATCGATACTATTTTAATTATCACCACAATATTTCTGGCTACTATAATTAGTAAATGTTTAATTATGTTTAATTTTTAAAATTATTGGTCCCTGTAAATGGTGTTCTAAATGTACCCGATTGCTATCGGATATTACTAAGATTGTGAGGAAAGTATTTAATTAAATAATAATAATTTAAAGAAATAACCATTTTGCTGCTCTACTTTTTTCTAATAGTGTATTCAATTATACTCTCACCTTTTTAAATGAAATAATTGTTTTTGTAGGTCAAAATTCCCGAACCTAACTAAAAGCTTAAGGTTACCGAGATACATATCCATAGATTCATATTGAGGCGTAATTTTTATGAAAGCTGAAAAAGGTCGCTTGCTCGAAGTGGAAGTGTAAAAAGAGACCTCTAGATTAAAAAGTTAAGGCATATTCCAGGATGGCTCTGATTCGGTTTTCTTTATTCGACTTCAAAGCTAGGTAAGACTAAAAAAATAATAAATTCGAATTTTATACGAACAAGCATCACAAGAGATTAGTAAACCCGTATCAAAAAATTTTTGTTAGTGTGATTGTGTTTCTTATAACGACATCTGTATTTTCACATTTTTGACAATTATTGGTGCCTAAATAAAATTAACTAAAAATGTAATAAACACATATATGTATGTAAACAATTTTAAATATTAAAAAAGTAAAATAAATATTTTACATGTGCGAACGAATTATTTAACAAATTACTTTGCTGTTACTGCTAAAATAATTATAGAGTCAACAATAATTTGAAAATCAATCATTCAACAAAATCAAGAGCTCTTTTATATTGGCGTAAAGCGTATAAAAAACTAATGAGTTTTCGATAGAACGTTGCATCCATTATACATGAGCTTATTTTCGATTACCGGATTAAAAATTTATTTTAATTAAAACTCATGTCAATATGGGAAACATCCAAATTAAGTTATCAGTTGCGCTGAATTTGGAAAATGCGATACACATACACATTTGCTGTGGTAATTAAAGTTTTGTTTATTCGTTTAATTTTAAAATGAATACCAAATTCCTATGGAAAGCTATCATTTTTATGGCCCCACGACCCGGAAATCCGTTATGGCTTACCCTACATTATCATTTTATTATTATTTCGTAGTTTTATTGTTCGTTTAAAAATTTGTGAGCAACTGCAGTGCGAATTTAAGAGTTATTTATTGGTGACATTCACTATTATTAATGCTTTTTATTAGGATAATTTACGGCAATTGCACACGATTGCACACACAGCAATATAGTGGGCGACAAATGTGTATGTCATTAAAATATTTCATATGAAATAAAAATGACTCTAAGCTAAGAAGTGTACCGGAAACCTAAATTAGAGAGAATCACAGGAAAGTACAAACGAAAGATCTACAATTCATTTATAAACTACGTGATTTTATGGTTCTGGAAATTTTTTTAAAATAACAAACGGTTATAGAAAGTTTACAGCCGATACCCTGCAATCACCCTATTATAAAAAAGTCAGCTAAAAAGTGAAATCTGTGCGTATAAATATGAAAGTACTTGATGTTAACTTTATACCGATATGTGAAATAAGGGCTACTCTCTTCAGCAAATTTTAAATTTCTGTTTCCTATTAGTGGTAGGTCGAAAATAAGTCTTGCATGTACAGGGTCTTCCAACGAGGACTGAACAGGGGCTCATTTTTGAGCTTCCTTGTATTTAAAGAAAAACCTAAAATAGCCAATCGATGTACTTTTTACTGCAGAATTCAAAAATGAAACCAAAAATTTATTTGAACCAGAAACAAAAGAGTTACGCTATGGATAAGGTGTTTTTTAAATGGAACATAGCTTTTTTATACGATTTTCGGAACGAGTGATTTTTTTTATGTCCGTTCTGATTAAAATATTTAATATCGTGACAGTTATTTTTATTAAATTTTAATGTTTTATCCAGTATAATTTAACTTCAACCTGTTTGAAACATACACTAGGTAATAAAGGTAAAATCACCTTGAAATCCTTCAAAGTCAAAAAATGTAAATTTGTCCAATTTTTTGACTTTGAAGGATTTCAAGGTGATTTTACCTTTATTACCTAGTGCATGTTTCAAACAGGTTGAAGTTAAATTATACTGGATAAAACATTAAAATTTAATAAAAATAGCTGTCACAATATTAAATATTTTAATCAGAACGGACATAAAAAAAATCGCTCGTTCCGAAAATCGTATAAAAAACGCTATGTTCCATTTAAAAAACACCTTATCCATAGCGTAACTCTTTTGTTTCTGGTTGAAATAAATTTTTGGCTTCATTTTTGAATTCTGCAGGAAAAAGTACATCGATTGGCTATTTTAGATTTTTCTTTAAATACAAGGAAGCTCAAAAATGAGCCCCTGTTCAGTCCTCGTTGGAAGACCCTGTACCTATACATACTTTTGAACTAACAAATTATTTAACTTTTAGGGGTTCATTTTACCCCTTTAGAGGGTGAGTATTGCAATATCCTTACTTAGTTAATGTCTGGGGCCTAAACTAAAGCTGTATACAAAATTTCAGCTTTCTATGAATATCTGTGGTAGTTAGGGCATGTGTGTTTTACCACCTAGGGGTAAAGTTCCAACACGAAAAAAGCATTTTTATGGAAAAAATAAAACTGACATGTTTTGGCGTTTTCCTTAGTTTTTAAAATAAAAAATAATTTAGTTTTTTGGGGTTGCTTTTACCCCCTTAGAGGGTGAGTTTTGCAATATCCTTTCTTAGGGGACGTCTGGTAAACTAAAGCTGTATGCAAATTTTCAGCTTATATCTTTCATAGTTATTGGTGGGCCTTGATAAATCAGTAGTAGAAGTGTGTTTTTACCCCTTAGGGGTAAAATTCCAACACGAGAAAAAGTAGTCTTACGTAAAAAATAAAATAAAATTGAAATGTTTTATCGTTTTCCTTAGGACTTAGTAGTTTTTAAAATATAAAATAATTTAATTTTTAGTGGTTGATTTTACCCCTTTAGGGGATGAGTCCTGCAATATCCTTTCTTAGTGGACGTCTAGGGCCTAGACTAAAGCTGTATGCAAAATTTCAGCTCTCTATTTTTGGTAGCTACGGCTGGGCCTTGATCAATTTGTTGTAGAAGCGTGTTATTACCACTAGGGGTAAAACTACAACATGTAAACTATGTAAAAAAATTGACTTGTTTTGGCGTTTTGCTTAAAACCTAGTGGTTTTTAAAATAAGAAATAATTTAATTTTTAGGGGTTACTTTTACCCCCTTGCAAATTCCTTTCTTAGTGGAAGTCTGCGGCGTAAAATAAAAAAATAAAGCAAAATTTTAACTTTTTAGCATTAGTAGTTTTGGCTGGGAGTTGATGAATGTGTGAGAGTGTCAATTTACAATTTTATATGTTAGTATTGACCCTGGCAACAATAACCTGACATTTCATTGAGTACACACAGTAGACAAAATTATCCAAAAACCAAATCAAAGTTAAAGTAAAATAGACGTACGACCCTACCTTTCACAGATAGTTAAAAAAGAATTAATTTAATACAACACTTCTACGATGGTTTAGTTAGAAAAAGACATGTCAAATAAAAAATATATTATTAAAAATATAGACGCTAATTACATATATACGAAAAAATATTGGAATTATTCATAAAATTCCATAAGGTATGATACACCTTGTAATTTTATTGTTATCATATTATTCACAACTGAACAAAATATGATACACTTTTACACTTCATGATTACTATATTGTATCATTTAAGTATTCTTCATTCGTATTTGGGTCTGTAATATTACATATCGAAGAAAGATGGCAAGTGTCATATTAGCTAAATTTTCTCTATTTTCTTCTTGCTTGTTAGAAATCGCATGTAATTTCGCCAGCTGGATTTTCTTAATAAATCATCCCGCTTTAAGAATTACGGACATTAAGCTTTAACCTTTAAACCGAACGAAAATCGACTGACATCATCAATTCTTTAAAATATTTTTACGTGCACACTTGTGTTACTTTCACAGATTTTAAAACTTGAACTTGCTATGAGATGTTTTCCTAAAGTCACATTGCAATAGGGTTAATAGGCAAAAATATAACAAGAATAGCTCTAAGACTTTTTTCTACGGCCTTTTAAGAAATACAGATTTTTTAGGCATTGAAAAAACTATAGGAAATAAAGATTCTTTAAGTTACTGGGTCCAACATTATGTTATAATCTATCTAGACCTTAAATTAGGAAGAGAGCCTTTTCATAAAGAAAATGTCATGGATATCGATAATTCGGTTAGAAATTTTAGGTCTACAGTATGTCCACGGATGGGGTAGACAAGAGGATAAATGGACCAAAAAGTGAAAGATACGAAAAAAAGTCATTTTTTATAAAAGTTTTTGTTTGCTTTAAAAATAAGATCCACGTTGACAAAAATATGTTTTTTTGTACAGGGTATGGAAAAAGTACAAAAACGTAAAATTTGGCTAAAAGTCAAGTTCCCTTTTTACATTTTAATGCAAAACATTAAATAAAAAATTTTAAAACAATTCCAGATTTTCAAGTAAAAACGTGAAATTTTATTACGCTTTTAAAATCAAAATTTTTTAAAGTCACATTGTCACCTTTTTTATTTGATTACACCTTTGATAACTGTGACGTATTTGTCAAAATAATAAAGGTGTCTTTGGAGCAAAGAATATTAATTTATAATTCAAGATTGCAGAAATGGCGAGAATTTCTATCGCTACGTTATTGAGAAGTTTCAAGAAAAGTTTCCAAATGTACAATTATGCAGAAGTTCAGTACATAAATTTCCAATCAAATTTAAAAAAAACTGGATCCATTAGTGATTTAAAGAAGATCAAGAAAAGATACGACGAAAACGATGTTTCTACTTATTAATTTTGCAATCTGTTGATGAAAATCCTCTTATGTCTTTAAGAAAACGAGCAAGAAGTTTACAATTAATTGTGTAAAGAAGCCAGATTTAGAATGTGTTTATGGAAAATAAAATTAGTCCTTTTAAATCGATTTTGAACCAAACTTTGGACAGTTACAATCAGTTTGATTTTTGTTTGTGGGTCGGTGATGAAATTCTAAGTAACAACGTAAACTTTTATAAGCTGATAATGTTCTCATAAGTCAACCTTCAGTACTAAGGGCACTGTAGCTTTCTCGAATATTAAAATGATTATTTAATATTCTATTAGTAATTTTCTTTAACCTATATGAGTCTGTAATTTTGTATTGTAAATATTCTTTGCTCCAAAGAACATGTTTATTATTTTGACAAATACGTCACAGTTATCAAAAGCGTAATCAAATAAGAAAGGTGACAATCAAATTTTGATTTTAAAGGCGTAATTTAGAAATTTCAAATTTTTACTTGACAATCTGGAATAGGAATTCTTTTAAAATTTAAAACAACTTTTTTATTTAACGTTTCGCATTAAAATTTAAAAAAGACAGCTTTACTCTTAGCAAAAATTTTACGTTTTTGTCTTTTTTGCATACCCTGTACAAAAAACAAATTTTTGGCATCGTGGATTTTATTTTTAAAGCAAGCAATTTTTTTTATAAAGAATGACCTTTTCTCGTATCTTTCACTTTTTGGTCCATTTGTCCTCTGGTCTGCCCCATCCCTGGACATACTGTATAGAAGTATAAAAAACAGTTAGCAGAATGCATAAAACAGTAGGTACTATGTACAGCGACAAGAAAATTTGAGCACACAAGCAACAGACTCGAGGTCGTATGAAGGGAAAAATCACTTTATGTATGTGTATCATACAATATTTTTTCTGTGACAATAATAAAACCTTCAAATGTAAACATTTCTTTGTGAGCGTAGATGTTATCCAATTGTTTTTTGTACCTAAGTGTTAGGATATAATATGTATATTATGCACGTCCAATAATTATTGTAAAAAAGTTACATTTTTTATAATCGAAGAAAATTTGTCTTTCAGAACTCATAATACAAGGCATAAACTCTGGTGACTGACGTAGTCACATCAGGACCCTTATGGCTTGCTCCATGTAAGGATTTTTTAGCATGAAACAGCGCTTTAAAGGCCACCAGCTTAACTGCCTGAATAAATCAGCTCCCTTTAAAAATTACCTTCATGTATATATTCTTAAATCTAATGAAAATTGATTGAAAAGATAAATCTTGTTCAATTCCATATAAAATGCTTTTACCAAACAACTTTTTCTTGTTAAGTGTACCGTAATGAAACAAATAGCACCTCACAGGAAATATATTAGTGTAATAGACTTATTCTCGTTTAAATGTAAAGGTCTGATTAATTCTAGCTTCTTGCTCTGTATAGCTGTTTAATGTTGCTGAGCTGTACGAATCAGCCAAGTAAGACGATTTCATTGTGGCTTTACGAATTGGGTTATTTAGGGAAAATCCAGGTTATTAGACTTTCCCAAAGCCTGTTATTATTTGTTATTATTCAAATGAATGTATATTTTGTTCAATTTGGAGTGGAATAACTATTTGTATTATTGGGAAACCAAGGGTACACAAATTAGGTCAATGGATTATTGGGTCATTACAACTATTAATTATGATTAACAATATATAACTATTTAGTAAATGGGCAAATTATGGGCATCACTTATACTTATCTGCAAAAAAAAAAGAAAATATTTACCAGTTCGTCCCATATTTACTAGTGTTGCTGTTTTTCAGTTGTATCTACTGCACTGATTAGAATAAAAATATTACACCTCCAGTAATTTACAAAAGAATAAATTTGTATTCTTACCGAATGGGCCTTAAAACTGCAAGCATAATATTACTGTTAAAATATTGCATCAGTAATTAGTGACATTTCGTGACTGTTTACTATATTTTTTTTTTAACTTTTAAAACAAAACCAATAAAAGTCTAACAAAAGTGAAAACTTACAGAAACCCACCCCACTTCTATCAATTTAAGAAAATTAATTGTTCCATTTTCACGTAATCTAGGCACTGGCTTACCCTACTTAACAGCAACTAACCCACTGGGATACTCAAACTTTTGCCATCGTCGCGTTGTCTGCTAGTTACGTGTGCGAGTGAGTTATCTGTGCGGATCGGATTTTAGTTTAAGTCGAAATATTCAGATTTGGAAAACAACTTTTTTCTTATGGAACCCCAAGTAACTATTCCTATGGTTACCTTTTAAAAAATAATGATAAACTTACTTACTCTCTTAGTACTTTATTATAAAAGCCAACGCCGCACTTACCTGCAACAAAAATAAATAAATTAGAATAAATAATAATATATAAAACAATTTTGAAAAATGTGTAGTGTTGGTGTACGAATATCGTCGTCACAATATCTATTTAATAATAACAACAAACGTGTTTAAATCTTCACTAAATTTTTATTCTTAAGTTTGGACACACAGTGTCTTCGTCGGATGGTTGGTATAAACTAAAAACTGTTCTTATTACATGACGTATTAAGTACTCAACTTTTACCTAAATTTTTGCAACCTGGTGATTATTTTTACAATACCATTAGGATTAGGTAAAGTCCTTTAATTTTAAAATTTTAAGTTATAGAATGTGCAACAATACCGTTTTATTGCTGGCCGAATTTACAACAAATTATAAATTTAACAATGGGGAACTATTCAATTCCAACTGGCCATTTAATAAATATATGCTTAATTTTTTACATTTATTTATTTCCATACTTTCTAAAAAATTAAGTTTTACAGATTTGTTTTCTAACTGTAACATTTGAAAATTATCATCAAAACTATGTTTTTCATTATTGAAATGTAGAGCGTGATGGGAATTATTTTTTTTTGTTATAACTAGTTTTGTTATAACTAGTGTGTGTTAGTCGTTTTTTAAAACTTCTACCTGTTTGTCCTTTGTAAATTTTTGGGAAACTGCCACATTTAAGTTTATATACACACATTTTTGTTCTTTTTTAATTTTACTTGTGTTGTTTTTTATTAATTTACCTAATTTGTTATTCGTTTTGAAAGCAATATGCAAATCTAGTTTATATAAAGGTGTTTTGATTTTTTGTACAAGTTTACCGGTATATGTGAGTGTTTTGTACCTGTGTTTTGATTTCGTTGTAGGATATGCTAAATTTATAGATTTTTTATGATTTTTATTAATAATTTGGTCAATCATATTAGTATTATAGCCATTATTTACTGCTAGTTATTTAATGTGGATGACAGGATTTATTGCGTATGGTGATATCAGTGTATGAAGGTTTGTGATATACTGAAAAATCATTTTAATAATATTTTTCTTTGTTATTATTTGGGTTTGCTTGGGTTTGATACAAAAAAGACCGTCGTCTGGCGGCATAATTTTCTTATGTATAAGAAAGCCGCCGAACGAACGTACATTAAAAATGTAAGTATATGATGCACTAGTAACATGTTTACCGGATTTCTTGCATCAGTAGCGTGGTATAGAGGTAGAGTATCCGCTTATGAGCCGAGAGTTGTTGGTTCGAGGCCGTGCTTTGGTGGACTTTTTAAAAATTTTTGTCATTTAAAAAGTTAGATCGACTCCAAAAGGTGTATTGAAAACGGCTTAGCACCTTATCCTCATAGAATTTTTCTTAAATTTTACTGTGGAACTTTCTGAACAGAAAAGTTATAACAGTGGCAAAACGAGGTTGTCTAAGACCACTAGTCGCTCGTCTTGAATCACAGCATATTTTGTAATTGGTTAATTTATTGTTAAGTCCTCTCTTCGTAAGAAGCCTTGTACGTAAGATCATGACACCGGAAGATGGTCTGTTTGTATTTAATCAAAAATACTGCCGTTTGAAGTTTGAAGATTGCATAGAATGGGAATGTTAATTTTTTACACACACACTATCAATATGCATGTCCCAGCCCAGCGCCGAATCTACATATAAATCTAGAAATTTTGTAGTCGAACTAGTGGCTATTTGCAAGCCGTTTATGTCAAAGGTCCACCTTTAGAGTGGGTTTGGGCAAAACTTCATGATCACCGTCTTTCTACTGTGCATGATCAAGCCATTCGCACTACACCACTCAAGAAAGCCACATGAAACACCCTGTATTTTACTCTTCATTTCCCCGGCGGTCTGCGCTACTAAGGCCACTAAGGTGTCATCCGCGAACATAACTGTTAGATCATCGTTAAAAACAGTGGATAATCAAGAAACCCCCACTAGCTTTGGGCAGATGAATTCCGTCCGTCAACCTCGACACAGAACTTTTATTTAGGTAATAAATTTAATATTTATTTGGAGTCATTTTTGACCTTAACATGAGTTCAATAACATTACAAGTGTCCAATTAGTTTAATTGTTGTAGAGGTTATTGAAGTTAAGAGAAAAAGTTCAAGAATTATTCCTTGAAATAAAAATTTGAAAGGAATTCAACATTTTTTAAAACTGAGCCTTCTGCTCCACACCATTAGGTAAAACGTGATTTAATTTGAAAGTGAAATATTTGAAATTACGTTATAAAGTTTCATTTTTTCGTACGGACACCCCAGCATTGTTTATACCCTCTGAATTTTCTTGCTGTTTTTATGTTTTTTAAATAAAAATGCAAACCGCGTCTCAATGATCCATACAAAAATTTAACTTAAAAAGTTACTTAAAACTGAACTTCTAAGGACCCTAAGCTTATAAATTTACAACAGATGTAACAGCACCTACCATTTTTTCCATTTCTTTAAAGCTTTTTTTATAAATATTCGATATGTCTGTGGGGCTCAAAATTTATTATATGCCAGCAGAATACGTTTATATACTATTAACTCAAAAATATACGCCATAAGTTTTGCTGAAACAATATACACGTTATTCAGTCTATCAATTGAAAAATGGCATTTTAGGTATCACGTACACTTTACATATACACATGGACAAGAAACCGTTCATTTAATTCATAATTTAAGTCACTTTCCTAGGAGAGTCCATTAAAAAAACGTTTAGACTTTGGGTTTGCTTTTCATTATCACGAATGTACATCACGGAATTTTTGGAATATTCGCAAAAATTGCATTGTAGTCGCCTCCATCTTGTCCAAAATTATTTGTTATTTCACAGTATTTACTGTTTTGTTCCTATAACAAATGTCATTGGCAAAATACCGCATTTTGAATATTTAACAAGAAATAACGTAAAGAATTATTTCGGTTTTGTTTGAGTTTGTATGTTGTGTATGTAATATATTGATAAAAATGCAAATATTAATATCTTTGCTAGTAAGACCGTTAAAAATCCTTGAGGAAATACGAAAATGTTTTATTTTTGTCCGGCTGCCATCCTGCTATCGCAATTTATGGGTCCCCCTGTCTGATGGAGGGTAAATGCCGAGAAATCGTGATAGCAGGAAGTAGTCTGGACCATAATCAAAAATAGTCCTTTTTCCTAAAGATTTTTTTGACAGCCTTATATCGCACTGGCGATGGATGGCGGAGACATTAATCTTTCCATAATAAAGTGTCGAAAACATCATATAATTATTTACATGATCGCAATGAAGGTAATCAAACGAAGTGTTCGCATTTTTCCAAAACTACTACTAAATTACTACAAGCAAATTTGACAAACTTTTTTTAATGAGCCATTTTTATAGGATTTTAGTTGAAATGTTCTTATATCGCACTGTTTGACAACATTTTAGATCTGCTGTAATCACACTAAAATCGGGAGTGACCGGCGCAGTAAAATAAACCTATCTTAAAATAAAGATGTGCAATTTTCAAAGTAATTACGTTTATGTCAGTTTTGGCCAAGTCTGTCAAGATTTTCTTATTAACGGAGCGGCACTCAACCTAAGCTAGTAAATACAGGGTAATAAAATTATCAGTTTATTTGCACCAGAGCGAAGTTTATTCATATTAAAACTTAAATAACCAACGGTTTACGAGTTGAAATAAACATACCTGGATATAATAAACCAAGTTTAGGAAATTAACTTTCATACTTTACGACGTGTTTTTTATGTGTGTACCATAATTATTAAATTTTAATTTAAAATTCGAAAATATTGTGTTTGTTAAAAATTATAAGTAAATAAGTGTAAGTATCAAATCAAATCAAGTCAAAATATGCTTTATTGTCAAAAAGAATTAGATCTTTATAGACAAAGCTAAAAACTAAAAATATAAAACAGGTATATAAATCAATAATACTATAAATCTAATTATACTACAAAATGATTTAATTAAATAATCATGACAAAGTATCCTCAAAATACACATTTAATGAGTAAAATGCCTTCTCCAATAATAATTTCTTAACAACTTTTCTAAATTTTTTAAATACCAAAATATTTTTTATACATAAAGGAAGTTTATTTAAAATCTTTTTAGAATCATATTCTATTGATTTTATTACAAGACTAGCGGAAGGTATAGGTCGACAAAAATTTTGTCTTGTATTATATTGAATGCAATTATTAAATTGATTTTTATGTTTTCAAAATGAGTAATTAAGAAAAAACGGATAAATAGAGAACCGCCAGCGGTCATAACGCAATCATATTTCTTTGTGACAGGAAAGAGAAAAATACATAATAATTAAATCATGGCTTAGCTACGCTGGGACTGACCCTGTGGAAAAGGTACAATTAGCATAAATAGCTCAAAACATACATAACCACCTGCAGGGTTAATGCACTATAATATAAAAGGGTCATTATTATCGCTACTCTCAGTTGTCACGCATTGTCAAATGATAAGCCTCTATCAATTTTGCCCTGTATCCCTGTTACGAGCGACTTTCATCCATTCTAGATCATCTGTCCACCTAGTTAAGGGATGTTATCTTCTTTACTATTGCATCCGTGGTCTCCGCTTTACTCTTTTTTTATTTATATGCTATTGTCTGCTTTGGCTCCATCTTTACTCTATGGCAAGTTTGTTTATCTAGTATGACTATAAAAGGCAGGTTTATATTTCTTTGCGACCTTGAGCGTTATCAGCGCTTGATTCGTCCTGCTCCCTCTACCGTAAGCAAATCATAATCATATAGAGGAGGAACACACCTTGGCAAAACATGCTAGAGCCACACTAGGCAACCCTTCAAAGGCACTAAGCAATAGAATGAACCATATAAAACAAGTGAAAGGCTTATTAACAGACCACTGTAGCTTAAGAAAGAGCCTACAAAGAATAGGAATTCACACTGGTCTCATAGAACGCAGACTATGTGGTAAAGGGGAAGAAACCCCCTCACACATTATACAGGGTGTTACAAAAATATGTTAAGAAATTTTAGGGGCAGATTCTACATCGAAAAATATGAAAATAAGTTTATAGGAACATGGATCCTCTAACGCTTCTTTTTCGAGATACAGGGTGTTTAATATTTGCTCAGGTTGGGTTAATAATAATTTTCATTATTTGTTTTTATTGTAAGAAATAAATTAATTTTTATCTCGAAAACGGTGCGTCAGAAACAAAAACGCGCAAGAGATACTTTTCACGAAAAATTAATTGAGCTTAAAGAAAACGATATATCAATTTTGCAAAAAATCAGTGGCGTGCCATTGTTTTCGCTAAAAATAAAGACTTACCAGCATGCACGCCACTGATGGAAGTACATTAGAAAATAAATTTTTGCACGTGAAGGTACCCTTTGATTACATACTGGCGTGTACCAAAATTCATGTCATTACCTTAACCCATTTTTGAGAAATTAAAGAGAATCATTTAAAAAAGAAAATATTAAACACCCTCTATCTCGAAAAAGCAGCTTTTGAGGATCCACGTTTATATAAACTTATTCTCATATTTTTAGATGTAGAATCTGCCCTTAAAATTCCTTAACATCTTTTTGTAACACCCTGTATACAGCTACAAAGCACCGACTCGTAGTGAGAGCTGTCCGCGTGAAAAACTTGGAAGGAACCTATTGAATCTGATCAAAGGAACCGGACCCACACCGGACCCCGCATTCAACCACCATAAGAAAATAACGTAAGATAAAAAAAACGTCCTCAAAATATGCCGTGGAATCAATTACGCATGTCTTGAATTATTACTCTTGAAAGGTAACATAGGTAAAAGGTATAGGGTACCTGTGGCCAGAAACTATAACCATTCCCGGCGCAGCGATCTTGAATTTTTCCTAACGCTACTGACAGAACAAGCAGTGGCGTAAATAACGCCCCCGCAAGCCCCGCGGTGCGTGGGGGCGGCACCAAAGCCAGGTTCGCCCTCAAGTCCCCCCTCAATACGAAGGATCAAGACGGTTGCAAAATAGCAGGGCGCTTTCAGAAATCTGCGGGGGAAGCACATACTCTTAGTTACGCCACTGACAACAAGGAAGCAATAGGACTCCCGGTACAGAAAGTCTTAGTTGTTTAAAGCACTATCAGCGGCGTCGCGACTTAAAGGTAGTCCCGCCGAAAGACAGATGCGACAATGAAGATATGTTATGGATTCCGGAAATATCCAATTATATTTTGTGCCGGTAGCCGTTAAAATTATTATTGATCCCTGTGCCGGTACTGCTTTGGGCTCTCCGCTTAGCCGGTAATTTTTTAAATAACAATTGTTAGGGGTTCCTATACAGGGAGCGTTTTTAGCTCAACACGTCGGTAACAGGCGTGGCGCCGACTAGTGATTGCAATCCCGCAGTGATTTAAATCCCGCAGGGGATTTGCGGGATTGGTGCTAATCCCGCGAGATCCCGCATAGGTTTTTTAATTTAATAAATTTCGATAAATTAATGTTTATTTAATTAATTATTGAACCAACTTAAATTTTTTATTATAAAAATCAACAAATAACTATATTTCAGTTTAAAAAATTATATAATTTAAAGTCTAGAATCTCTTGACTGCACTACTATGACTATAAATTAATCAAATTTCTTCTTAATTAAATTAACAAGTAACTTTGGGAAAATGAACTTCAAATGTTTATACGCGGGATACCGCATAGGTTTTTATAAATTTTATAAAATTAGATATATTAACGTTTATTTAATTAATTGTTAAACAAACTTTAATTTTTTATTATAAATATCAAAAATTAAGTTTGCCAGTCAACAAAATTATGTAATTTAAAGTCTAGCCTCTCTTAACTATACTACTAGGACTATAAATTAGTCAAATTTCTTATCAATTGAAGTAATATGTAACTTTGGGCAAATGAACTTCAAATGTTTATACGCGGGATCCCGCATAGGTTTTTTAATTTTATAAAATTCGATGAATTAACGTTTATTTAATTAATTATCAAACCAACTTTCATTTTTTAATATAAATATCAAAAATTTACAGTATTTCAGTCAACAAAATTATGTAATTGAGAGTCTAGCCTCTCTTAACTATACCACTATGCCTATAAATCAGTCAAATTTCTTATCAATTGAATTAACAAGTAACTTTGGGCACTTTAACAGCCAGATTCTACAAAGCTAGTCTGGTCTAATTTGACAACCAAAAGTTTTAAACTGACAAGTGTAAGAATAAGACAACTATGTTTTATACTGTGAAATTATTTCGGAGCTTTATCGCAAATTTATAAAGAAAATGACAATTTTAGTACGTACTTTTGACAATAATATAAACAAATTCATTACAGCAACTCGTTCCAAGATAAAAATCATTTGGAAACCAAGCAAATCGGTGAAGTGTCAGAATGATTCATAAGTTTTTAATAACGACTTATTAACAATGACAGGACACAAATCTGTCAAAACACAACTGATCAACTACAAGATCTTAATTTAAACCAGTACTAAATCTTAAACCTTCTTAGTGAATCTGAACGTAAATGTTTATTATTTTTCTACCTGGGCTAATAAGTCTTACTAGTTTTTATAGTAAATCACAGTAGTTTGATTGTAAGGTAAGTAAGATACTTATCTAAGCAGTCTCATTAATTTTCATATATAATACCGGCTTTTTCATGGCTATGCGGATCCGCATACCTGGTGCGGGATCCCGCAGGCCGCCAAATGATGCGAAATCCCGCGGGATTGCTGGATCCCACTTTGCGGGACTGCAATCCCTAGCGCCGATGTTTAAAAAAAATATGAGATCCCAGAGCAAAACCAAAATGTCTTACTAAAATATGTTACTTTTGCGAAAATGTAAACTATTTGTCGGTTTCTTAAAGCAATCTAATCAATAACTAAACATTTATAATGTGACAACACACAATGACATGTTAATATCATTGTCAAAGGGAGTCTAAATGTCAATTAAATTTATTACTTGATTAAATGCTTTGAGAAACTGATCGTATGTGTGTTATACGAAAACGAATAATATAACATTATTATCCCACCGCTGACAGATTTTCGTCGTGAGCGAAAACTACAATATATCTTCTCTCAACGAAACTGCTCAGTCACTAATGTACTTTAACGGCTAATTAATCTCAACTGTTGAAACTCTATTCAGCATAAATTTGTATAAACAAATAGGTCTAGAAATGGAAATTTACGGTGTATGGGTATAATACAAAAGGTATTACGTTTATGAAAGGAAGACTCTCTTAGAACTTAATTTGGAAAAGTGGTTAAAGGGATAATAGACCTCGCTGGGTAAATTTAAATCTGCCAGAAAATATGAATTTGTAGCTACCAATTTATAAGCTACTTATATAAGTTTATAAGCAACATCCTTACTTTAATCTATGTTCTGGAATATCAGTCAATGGTTGAGGAATCGCCGAATTAGAAAATTGTCAATATTAAAATGTAATATGTACACATGGAGAAGGAAGACATCCAACCATAAACAGGAGGAGAAGTTAAATTTTCTTAAAATATGTTTTTTATTTTTGGTTAAATAATTCGTAACTTAGAATTAAATGGCCAAAAGTTTTCCCAAAATACATTTTGCTAACTGAAGCTTAATATTTTCTCGTGTAAAAGGAAAATTAATAGCCTCTTTAAATAAAATATTTCTTTTGTGCTTATTATAATGATATCAAATTATAGCAAATGAATAGGAATTATTTGAACTTTTATACCTACATCTAAACAGCCAGATTCTCCAACGCTAGTCCGGTCTAATGTGACAACCAAAAGATTTAAACTGTCAAGCGTAAGAATAAGACAACTAAGTTTTATACTATATATTAGTTTCTGAGTGTTTTCGCAAACTTAAGAAAAGGACAATTTTAGTACGTACGTTCTTTCGACAATCATAGAACTAAATTTATTTTAGCAATCCGTTCCAAGATAAAAATCATCATCAAAATCAAATCATTGAGATATCAGAATAATTCATACGTTTTTAATGACGACTTATTAACAATGACAAGAGAAAAACTTGTCAAAACATAACTGACCCACTGGAAGATCTTAATTTAAACCAGTACTAGATCTTAAAGCGGCATTTTCCACGTGGCGTCCATGTTGGCTAACTTAAAATTTTTAATAATACCATGATACGTATATTAAGTATAGCTTCATATTTTATAGGTACTTTTTAACGTATTAATAAGAGTTTCAAGAAATTTTATGATTTATTTTAGGAAAACAATATGTAAAAAGAATATTGAGGTCCTAGTGACAGAAAAAATGTCACCATAAATCTTTTAACATATACTAATCTTATGAATGAAATCATTAGACATGCTGAAATGTTAAATAATTGACTAAAAATTGCTTGCAGGATATAATTCTATACTTAATGTACTTATAATATTATTGTTAAAAATCTGAAAGCGGAAAAACCATGTCAAAATGAAAATAAGGTGGCCAACATGGACGCCGAGTGGAAAATGCCGCCTTAAAACTTCTTAGTGAATCTGTAAAAGCAGATATTATTCAATAAAAGATACTTCGGGATACAAGTGACTTATTTTTATTGCAGTACATTTAACCATTTACAATCTACCCTTAAAAGACGCAGATTATAATAAATCACGTAATTTACCTAAATAGCGGATGAGCCTATACCTGGGTTTAGGGGAAGTAAAGCTACTCGAATAATATAGAATAATAAATAGATAATTAGAGTTACGCAAATTTTATTTGGGCCATATACTGGGCATTTGGATAAATTTAGTTAAGTCGAGTTATTTATTAGTATGCGTCTTTTAAAAATTGACATTAAATTTTACCCCAAATTCTATAGTTGTGGAGATGCACAAAGTCGAAAAACAAATGACCCAAGCTTTTTTATATATCGTTTGCACGTGTATTCTAAGTTCGGAGTTTCTAACAATCAAGATAACCTGCCAAGAATAGCTCCATTAGGGCAATTTAAAAATAGTTTTGCCCGTATACGGAGAAATAGAGATATGTTAACCGACTTTATTCTTTAAAAATTAAAAAAATGGAAAAAGTAAATTTAATTAAATTACTCTTTTTAAGGAATATAAAAAACTAGAATAGAAAATCTGATAATTCTGGAAAGTAGAAGATTTCATTCAATATATTTTAGAAAAAACAATTAAAATTAAAAAAAGGGATTTTTCAATCATATTTATCTTCATCGAAATTGTCAGTCTTCTGATATTATTAGGGCCGCCATTCCTGAGGCATCCTTCTATCTTTCTGTATCCCAGTTTAAAAAGATAAGTTTTTCTGTATGACACATGTAATTTTTCTACTGCTCATTGGTAACAAATTGTGACGTCGCAGATCTACCTGAAATAGATTCAGGGGAGGGTCATATAAAATAATTACAACATTTAGGCAGGCCCAATAGAATGTATTACAAGTAAAAGAAAAATAATAAAATTTATTAATCTATTGTGCAGACGTAGTAGGTTGGTGTGACAAATGAAATTTTGATTGTTCATTATTTCTGTCGTCGAAATTTGACTCTATGTTACTAGAACTAATCCGCAAAATGTACTCAAGATGTATTTGATGGCTCGTTTTGATCGCGGGCCGAATCGAATCATAACGCGGGCCGGATTTCGCCCGCGGGCCGTCATTTTCCCATCCCTGTCTTAGACCATACACCTTCATCGTATCACTCATAGGTCTTTAAAATTTCACGTCCTGAAACTAAATTAACTATTTATTATGTTCAGACGACAAGTAGTCCTTTTCGAGATTTTCATTTCTTTAACGGCTCCATAAATGCAGATTTTTTCCTCTCATTTTAGAATGAACTTGTTGTGATTCAAAATAGGACCCGACATTTAAACAATAGTTTTACATTGATCGCGAAATCTTTTAACTATTTTAATTTGAGAACACAATATAAAAGAGAATACATTTTTGGAAACCTAATACAAAAAAATAAAGACTGGATTTAACTTGGTGTGTTTCCCAGATTATTCCAAGAAATGTAATTGGTTCTTAATATATAGAGAGAATAAATTTGTTAGACCCATTATATTTTAATCAGCAATTGAACACAGAATTGTATAGATTGCTACGAAAAAACAAAGTAGCAGTTTAGTTAAAGAGAAGAGTTCTGGTCTATGAACAATTTAACAAAATATTAAGTAAACAAAATACAAATAATTTCATTACTTACTCAACTGCGTATCAAAGCTTTATTTAACAAATGAGATACAAAAAACGGCATCAATTGTGAAGTTAATGGCAAGTAAATAACCTTAACACTGTCGGTGCAATAATTCGCAATGCTACACCACTGTTGGAGAGTTGTTGGCACTTGGAGGAAAATTTGGCAAAAACTGGAAGCCGTTCATCCAAATCCGGGCACAAAAGCGTTTAACTCGGCGTAAAATTGGATGTTCTAATTATAATGATATCTGTGTCCCACACACTGCCCTAATTGCATCATAAGTTAGATTCTCGGGTTTTATGTGTTGAAAATTGAGGATTTACGACTGTCATATTTTGCTCCTAAGCCCTTTTTTAACGATGATAAGAAATATATTTTAGCGATTATGTTTCCGACAAAGGAAAATGCTTTTAAGTTGACGTTGAATTCATGACATTTTTAATTAAGAATATAACATTATATTTTAATCTTTGATAATAATTAAACCTTGTATACAAATCAACATTATATCAACAAACAAACTTGTTGGGCTTAATGATAGTTTAAGGGGAAAGAAGAAAATTCCACACCGGTTCGCCGAATGCTCTTGTTTATCGCTGTCAAAGGTTTTGGTAGGCAAAAAGCAATAAAAAAATACTTGTCTTATATGATAAGGTGCTTCTAGTTTAAACAATAAAATATATTTTGCCTAACTTAACTCCGATAAGTTAAAGCACAAAATTGAAATTATTTGGCATGCTAATTACGTTTTTTCTTAAAAAAAGCAATTTTGACAACAAAGAAACTAACCTAAAAACACTGCTTAAGTGTGTCACTTTGACATCTCATTTTTTTTAAAGTCGGAACTATTGAGCGTTTTTACATCTACCGACACCAGTACGATCACATCACGGCACCGATACCGCACCTGTACTTTTTTTTTTGTTTTTTTTTGCAAATTCCCTCCGAACTGTCGACGTTTTTTTATCGACCTTTTTGCAAATTTTCCCAAAACTCAATTGTCGACGTTTTTTTGATACGAGCATCCACGGGGGTAAGCTCCCCCCCAAATGTCCGCCCCTGCAAGGGGTTGCAGTTTATTTACTCGAAATTATTAAGAAATGTGTGTGTGTGTGTCACAATTTTGCAAAACTGCCAGTTTTTGTTGCAAAATATAAAGTTTTCTGGACCTATTTCGGCTTGAAATATATATGAATAAGATTTTAGTAACCTTCTAGGTACTTTACGTGCAGAGATTTACATTGACTAAGTTACACAATAAATGCCATTTTTATTGATTTTTCGATGACCATACAACACTGTAATTCGCCATGTACTCATTATGAGTCATATAAACGCTTTTGACGACACAGCCAATGGGATAACGTTTTCAATTTTCGAAATTCTCACGAAAATTTGTAGTAGAAAATCCTTGATTTTTGTTAATAAAGACCAAAATAAATGTATAACAGCAGCCGCCATAAACATTTAATGTATGTGGAGAATATAGAAAAAAATATTTCAGATTTATTTGGGATATATGCATATTCCCTATTACTTTCTAAAAGAAAACAAAATTAGCTAATATTATCTTAGTAATCTTCTTCAAAATAATATTTTTAGACTCGTAGTGACTCGCTTAAACGATGTATGCAATTCATGCATATTCCCTATTGCGAAGAATTTCATATCAAATCTATTTGGGCGTGACAAATGTTGCCGCGTCATCTGAAGTGTCAAAATACGAAAATTCTGTGCTTCTCTATTATAATAGAAAAGGTTTTACTTTATTTATAGGGTTGCAGTGGCGATCCGTGGTCAGTAAAAGAGGTGAGGCCAAAAGTTATAATATGAAGCATATATAGTTTTATTTAAAACACACATCAAAACGTAAAATATCATAAAACGGAAATCAAATGGCAAACTTAAAAACAAACTAAGAAAAATGCAAAATTATGTTTTATAGATTAAGTCTATCTTTCTGTTGCACTTAATCGCAAACGATCCTATTACTAAGTTATAAAATGAGTCAGAAGAATACATTTTAATTATTAAGCCTTTTCTATAGACACTACAGCCAAACCATTTAACATTTCTTGTGCAGTCGAATTTCTCGAATAAGTTTTATGAGTTTTAAAGCTAAAAAATTTCTTTCAACTGAAACCGATGCTCCAGGTAGTGTTGGCTATTAAACATAACAATTTGTACATTTCTGATAAAACCTCGTTTAGACCATTTTTGAACATTTTGTCTCTATAATCTCTGGCAAAGATAAGGAACGGAACTGCTTGTCAGCAAAAAAAATTGTAAGCTCGGTTTTGCATCGGTCTTTTTGGAAAAGATTTTTATAACTTTGAACTAAATTGTTAAATAACTGATTTAGAAATGATACGTCAAAATCGGCAAAAAGCGTTTGGTTAAATTAGGTTCAAAAATAATAACATATTAATACCGTTAAATCGATCTGTAATTTGATTATTATCAAGCACTTCATAAAATAACGCCTGGTAAGTCAATGTAACATCATTGTTATACGGTTCTTGCCCGTATACTTGTATAATAGTACTTGTGAAGTAGGTCTCCCATTAGTAACAGTTTCATTTTTTTCACGTTGAGAACGCATAGAAAATGACGTTTGCCGCAGCAATAAAACATCATAAAATACGTAGCTCCGTTCTCAAATAAAATATCTAGTAAATCAGGAGGCCAAGCGCTTTACAGGCCTCTCTTCACTATAAATTCGCGCGTGGAAGCAACGAATACGTGTACGCGTGGAAGTGAGTAATATAAACATACTAAATAAAGACAGAACCATTCACACACGTCCAGAGACGAGCTGCTTCGAGAGTTTAGCGCTCACCGGGCCTCTGCTGCATAGACCGTTCTCTCATAGAAGAACTTGTTAACATACAGCGCGTACTGCGAATATCGCATGTGGTTCTTTTTTAGTCGAATATATTGTCGCAAATATTAGCGCTTCCCTTGTAAATAAAAGTGGCTTCATAGACGTTTGCTAAACCTTTCGACCTTTATAATTGCCAAATTTATATAATAAATTTTAGATTTGAAGTAATGTGATGAAGAAGAGCAAAACAAAACATGTTAATCAATCTTACGAAAATTTTCATTTTTACATTTTAAATTAATTGTAGTGAGGCCGGGCCTCAACTGCCTCATGCTACCGATCGCCACTGCAGGGTTGTGAATATATTATTGTATTACCACCATAATTACAAAATAATCCTTTCAAAAAATACATCCTTTTCAAAAAAATAAGTATAATATAAATATTTGAATGAACGTCACATCTTAAGAATGATTTGAATATGCCGCAAAAGGGTTTAACTCAAACAGCTGTCTAGTTTCTGGATCAGTTGCTTATTCTAGAGTATTTAATTTTTGAGGGTAATAATGCTCAGGTTTTCAACAATACCAAATTTTACTTATAGTTTACTAATTTTAACCTTGCAAAAAAAAGTATTGTACTTAACCCACTATTCAACTTAAACCAAAACAATATATTTCTACTTCAGTTTTATTTGGTTTCGTATCCACCGCATTTCAAATGAAAATAGTTTTTGCAGCCGGTTTCTTGGAAGTTGCACTTTCCGGATAATAATTAATCTTGAACTGTAGCAATAAATCAAATCTTTAGAATTAGAAAGATATATGGAATTCTACCGTTGGCTAAATTTAATTTAAGCTTAAAGGGGAGCAAAAAATTCCATGGAGATATTTTACAGTTTCTTTTAATATTCTTATAGTCGAATATACATACTCGTAAATAAGTAGAGTGGTTCTTTTTCACATTTTTTTTTTTAATTTTTGGCGCTAGAAATGCCTTAAAAAGCGATTTAAAGTTAAAATTTTCTAGGCGAATATTATCACCTTAGGTGAGGGACACATCACTGTTCAGTAATTTTATTAATTGCTATCACAAAACGACTGGACAGTGTCGATATCGAGTATTTTATTTCATGCTCTAAAAGCAGTTTTAGGATTTTAGGTTTCAATTTAAAAATATTAAAATAATAGAATTTCTTTTATTTTCCTATCCTCGGTTACGCTAATACAAAACCCTCGTATTCGAGGAACAAATGGCTTTGTTTTGAAATTCCTTGCTTCAACAACACTTGTATCTTTTTCTCGGTATTTGATTAGTCAGAATACGGTAAGACTCATATCAGTTACCAAATAGATCGACTTGTTAAAATTAAATACAAATATGTTCGTGTTCTGCCTAGGATGCGAGTTAGGAGGAAGGGGAAATAGTTAGAAATGCGTTAAAGACAATAAACTTATTTTATTTTAAATATAAAATATAAATGTAGATACCAGTACAAAATTTCTAAATTTTGGGAAAATAGATTTTTTCGATTGTAACATAAGGAAGTGCTTTAAAAAATTTTATTTCATACTGTCCGGTAAATGACTATTTCCATACTGACTATAACCATAATTTTTAAACTGACATTGCTTGCCCCTAATAATAGAACTAAATTCATTCCAGCAACAGGTTTGAATATAAAAATATTTTAGAAACCAAGCAAATAGCGTAATTCATCAGTTTTTAATGACGACTTATTAACAATAACAGAACAAAGCCCTGTCAAAACCTAACTGATCCACTAGAAGATCTTACTTTAAACCAGTACTAAATCTTAAACCTTTTTAGTGAATCTGAAAGTGATTGTTTTCAGTTACTCACTCTGTATAGGTTCATCCGACAAGAACTATTTTTCTGTTACATAGTTTTTGAGTTTTCGCGTCAACAGATAGACAAACTGATCGACAGAAATGATTTTTCTGTAACCTTGGGATCCCAAATCGTAAAGATCTGAACAAATCTCAAGACAAATGTTTTAATCGATTACAATACCTACTTCTTGCTAGCCAGTAAAGAAAAACATATATACAATATACATATTATGTAGATTACATAAATCAGCAATCTTTTACAACTCAAAATTGTTCGGAAAAAGCAGGTGTTGTTATATTATATCTAGAGATACTTCTGAACGAAAAGTGGTACGATATAGGCTACTTTCCCTTAATAGTTAAACCACTATATAACTCTAAAAATTTTAATAATACCTAAAATTTAAATACCGAAAGATTTTCTGTACATCCATCTCATTCAAGGAATTCAAGTAACTCTTTAAAACTTTTTAATTAAAAATATATTCTTCCAATGCAATTAATTTACATACTTTTATTTTTACCAAGTGTTTTGAACAAAATTATATTCATTAAATTTTCTCTGCAATTAAATTATAAAAGATCTTGTCGAAGCTCTGAATTCTTTTTAGTTTCGTGATAGAAATTTCAGATACTCCCTATACAGATTCCGTTACTGGAATATTTTCAAGTGGTAAGGTATTTTTTTCATCAAAGAATGGACTTGGTTCATCGTTAAGTCAAATATTTTGTTCTAATAAAATTATCAAGTATGATAAAAAATTATCAGTGATTGTAAATACCTCTTTAGTTCTTTGTTTACCGAACATTTTATATATTTACAATAAAGTAAGCAATTGACTGTCTGCGTGATAATTATTTTTTTGGAAAAAAGTAGTACTAGCTGGAGTACCTACCGCATTATGGGATATGTGAATCAGCCGAAACAACAGTTTTCAGAATTTTTGTCTGTTTGAGTAATGGTTAGTTTTTTTTTATCTCAGACAGCCCACGTAGACTTCAAGCCGAAGTACCGTGGGCGTCTGACGAGAAGGGAAATGTAATCCACTGACACGGTATTGAAAGGATTGGAGGTTGGGAGTGAAAGGAAAAACATCTGCAGGCTATTTCTTCCATAATATAGAGACCCTAGGTACGAATTAGAGAGAGAAGTAGGTTGTTCTGGCTTTTGTAGCTGGATAGTAAAGGGATGCATACGCAACGCGCCTCTTGTTGATCTGTTAGGAACAGTCAAGGAGGGAATTATAGCGGCTAGTTCTTCAGAGTAAAATCCATGGAAGTCTCGGTAGAAAATTGATAAATCCCCAATAGCGCGGCAACAAGCGAGAGAAGGGAGTGTTCTTGTAAGGACTGGGTCATTGATGAGCTGAATGGCTCTCTTTGGGATAGAATCAAGAATGTTAAGTATCGAAGGTGATGCCGCTCCCCAGATGTAGGAACCGTACTCTGGGTTAGGTCTTATTTGGAAAACATAGAGAACGTGTAAGTTGGAAGGGACATAGCTAACAAGTGCTGCAGTTGACCGAACTTCGCTTCGCGTCGTTCGGTCAGCAGTCGATGCGGAATGGACACTTTCCGCACGTGTTGGGTACAATGTTTTTTCAACGAGTGTGAGGAAAGTATCTAGTTTTGGTATTTTTTTAAATATTTTATTTCAGTATAGACGTCAAAGTGAAAATACAATTCAAAATTCAAACTTAATTCAAACAATTATTTTCATTTGTTATTAACCATATTGATGGTAAAAGAACAGTTACTTGCATTTGTTAAATTTATGGCCGAAGCTAACTGGTTTTTAACTGGTATTGAAAGATTTCTTGCCATTCCAGAATTGTTTATGTCTTGTATATGGTCAACATGCGGTTGCAAAAGGTCAATTGCTGCTGGTTGCTGCGATTTGGAAGTGGTAGCCTGATTTAGGAGGATCCGATGTGCATTTTGTTTTTTGTTTTGTAAAGACTGGTCAACATATCCTTCAGCACCTTTTGTGGACTTCCTTCCACCAATGGAGATCACTTAATAATATTTGCCTATATCCAAATTATGATTTAATTTTAACATTGAGCACCTTGACCATAACGTGGATGGTTTGCAAGTTTTTGCAAAGTACTCATATACTATTACCTCTTCTTTCTTGAAATTGTTTATTTTCTTTTTTAAATTAAATATTTATAAACAGTATTTTTTGTAGATATAACGCTTCTTGGCGGACATTGCAAAACACATAAAATACAGTAGTCTATAGAGAATACCGAATTAACCACCAATAGCAAAAATAGTAAATATTACATTTTCTTTATATGTAAATATAAATTTTCTGTAAAAATAGCTATTTTTATAGTGGCCGTATATCCATATACGTGGTATTTTAATAGACCAGATATGATCAGTCATGCAATATGTGCTAAATGGAATCGCGAAATGCACCCTCCAGTCAATATCATATTGAGCTGAAATATGTTTTATTGAAGAAGCTATGGGGTATTTTTTTATTATAAAGTTTAACTTTACGTTATACGGGATGGCAGTGGCGCAAATAATATTGTTGTGAAATTCAACATAGCTGTAAAGCAAAATATTCTAATATTTTTTTACAAAAAAGTAGTCTTGCGATATATATATATATATATATATATATATATATATATATATATATATATATATATATATATATATATATATATATATATATATATATATATATATATATATTATAGATTGTTTCTTGGGATTAGGTTCATTGCAAAAACATTTTTTTTTATTAAAGCTTCATTGACGTTTCGACCCTTTTTCGGGTCATTTTCAAATTTTTTTAAAATCCAAAACAAAAATTAATTAAGGGGTAGAAATTTACCTCAAAATTTGGAAAAAAATCTCTTTTTAGCTAAATCTCAAGAAGTTGAGCTGATATCAGAACGCATCAGGAAGCAAAATGTTTCTTAAAATTACTGTTATTTCAGATAATGAAGTGAAGGGTGAGGGGGGTCTAATTTTTTTAAACTCGGTCAAAAGAATCTTTTCCTTTTTGACTTATTCTGAAATCATCAGTTTTTTAACTATAGCAAAAAATGTGATTTCTTGACAAATTATTGTAAAGTTTAAATTTATATCCCTTTAATGTGAATATCAGCAGCTCAAATTTTTTATTTAATTGATATATACAGTGTTCGCCCTAAAGCTGGCTACTTATGGGAAACATTTTATTGTTATTTTTAAAACACTCTATTGAGGGTCCGTTTTTGCATGTCCGACAACCAAAAAGTCTATTTTAACACATGTCATGTGATCACCGGTTTGGCGGGAATTTAAAAGAAAATTGACGGTGGTACCCGAAAATGGGTCAAATTGACAAGGTATCGACAAATTTTATTAAGAAAAATTATTGAGAAAGCACCGAGGATCCCATATACCAAATGAAACATATCTAAGAAAAAATTAAAAAATTCAAATTTTTTCCCGGATCATCGCTATGAAAAATCAAATTATTTTTTTACTTGAAAATAATCGTAATTCAACTGAATTACATAGGTTTGTGTCAGAACTAATTAAATAATAATATCTGTGAAATAGACACTTTGCGTGAAATAAATTTAAAAATACGGTCTGGTCGTGTCGCTATCTGTAGTCATGCCCTGTATATTGATGCACATGAGCTTATCCAACATTTTCGGACCGCCCCTAAAATTTAGACGAACTGAGCATTACCATTCAAACTTAATAATATAGTATTTTTTATAATTAAATTTACTATTTATTAGTAAAAAAATAATTTATGATTTTTCTTAGCGATGGTACGGTTAAAAATCTGTATTTTTTGTTTCTCAAAATTGGTATATGGGATTTTCGGTGCTTAGGTTTGCGTAGGTATATATATATATATATATATATATATATATATATATATATATATATATATATATAACATAACTATATAAACTTGTACAGCGATTTTAGTGTAGAACCATAATAATTAGGCTCTACCTACCAGATATAAAAATTATAAAATTGCCAAGTAATATTTTGAACAGTTTTTAGGTACAATTTAAAAAATATTAAGATTTACTAGAAAGTATATAGCTATGGATAAGAATCGCCTTTTATAAGGGCATTTTAACTTTAGACTAGGTAATATGAAATATAAGTAATTCATAAACCCGCCCATAGAGTGCTCTTTATAGATAAAGCAGAATAAAATTACGAATTCAGGTTACGAGTCTCATCTTTTAGAACCAGTCTAATATCGTTAAAAAGCGTTGTAAATTTCCATCTCTAATAAAAATATGTGCTAAAACTGGATATTATACTTCAAATCATCGTTAAAATGATTAAATCCTAGTATTATCCTCTTTCCTTTAATATTTTCGCTCAGTCGTTTCCGGTGCATTAATCTCTGGTGAAGGGCAATTGCAAGCCTTACTTTGCATTCTAGTAAGGCGGTCGGCCATATAATATTTAAATAGGATGTTTAAGCTGTTTTAGTAGCCTACAAATGTAGCTGGTTATATTACTTATGACTTGTTAAAATATATGGCAATGTCAGTAGCGTATCGTGGTTTAATGAGTGCAAGGGGCTTGAAGGTTTAGGGCACTAAATAAAAATATAAACGAAATTGAATTAAGGCCACGATAGAGTCACAAACTTGACACAGGATCATCGATAAGACGAGAACAGATAAAGCATGCTTTAAAAAAAAATAGGTACCTTAAAAACAACGAGACATGATGTGGATACATACCAGTAATAGCAAAGTTTACAATTATTCTTTAAAGGGGATTCTGAGAAACAACGAATAAAACCCAAGCAAAAGATTTAAACACAGAAGATATACGACCTAGAAAGAACCAGTATTGTGCCTAAGGAAAATAGCAACTTTTTACATTGTGGCTACAGAGGTATAAAACTAACATATCGCACCAAATGAAGATCTGGAAAATATTATAGAACAGACTTAGACAGGAAAAATTAGTAGGAAAGGAGCAGTTTAGATTTATGTGAGGTAGAAGTTCAACGGATGCAATATTAATATTAAAATATGCTATGAAAAACCATCCGGAAAAGCAGAAATGATTGCGTATATCTTTTATAGAGCTATAAAAGGTTTACGATAGACTTCCAAGGCAGGAAGTATGGAGGAGTGCCAGAAAAGTATGTAATAATTGGCCGGGATATGAACACAGGAAATAGGTAAAAATTAGTGTAAGATTGACACGGCAAATCCCAGTTAGGGTCGGCTTGCAGCAGGGTTCGGCCTTGAGCCCATAATTTTATCAATATAAATAGTTTTTAAGATTTCGGATCCAAAAACAACTGGACATGCACCATGTCCACGACTCTTTTGAATTTCAATATTATTTTAGTTTGATTTAAGTTCAATTACAGTAAAAATAGATGCTTAAAAAACTTTAATCTAGGGTGTTATAAAATTCACTGCATATATTTGAATGGGTGACTCTTGGGGTAGTCTACAGACATACCAAACACTTTTTTTCTCAATCGCACATTTTTTTATTTTAAAATATGCACAAATACCGGCCCTTATTCGACGCTTCTGAGGGGCCTGACGTCACAGGCTCTAATATTATAAAGAAAAAACAAATGATCCAGCGGGGACATTGCCAAACTTAAATATTTCGTGACATCTCCTTTTTGTTATCAGTTTTAGTGAAAACCGAAAACATTCCAAACTATTTTTAATTCCACAGAAGCATCTTACCAAAAATGTGTATTCTAATTTAACAGGTAGCAATTTCTTTACTTAATATGGGAAAATATTAGTAATGTGTTGTATATTTGGTATTGTTAGGTTGGCCGCACTGTTTGTCGTGCCGTTTCCCCCTCCCTAAACAGAGGTTATAAATATAGGATGGACCGACCACGTCGGCCTATTATTTTCTGCTTGTGATATGTGTAATAAAAGTAAGCTTTAACCATTAAAAAGTCGTTTCATTATTCACAAAGTGTCAGAGTAGCAACAGGACATAACAAATTGGCGACGAGGAAATACCTTGATGGTTCAGGACGCGAAGCCGTGAAATTTAGTGTTTGCAGTGCAAGTTTCTGCAAATTAAAACTAAAAAAAAAGATAAAAGGCTGGTGATATCCACGTGACAATATGGCCGAAAGTGCGCAGTTTGGACACTTACGTGAATTTTCATTACGAAAATCAGACTGGGGCATATTCAAAGCACGATTAGAAAATTATTTTTTGGCCAATGATATTAAAAGTGGCACAGCCGACTCAAAATAAAGGGCCATCTTACTCAACATTTTAGACGAAGATTCGTACCAACTAATTGTTGACCTAGTAAGCCCTGCCAAACCTGAAGATAAAACGTATACCCAGTTGGTAACAGTATTTGATCAGCATTTCAAGCCACAGCAAGCCGCGTTTGCGGCACGCTACACAATAAAGGAACCCGGTGAAACGGCCAGACAGTGGGCTGCTAGACTGCGTGGATTACCCGTCGGATATGAATTTGGCGAGGAGCTGAAAGTCTGCCTAAGGGATCGCTTCGTTTCCGGATTAGAAAAAGGGCATATTTTGGACCGATTAATGGAAGAAAAGGTGACAACAGACTTGGAAAGTATGGTGTCTATCGCTGAAACCAAGAAAGCAGTTGGTCAAATGGTCAAACAGGAAGCTTTCAACCATCTCCGACATGGAAGCCGTGGCCGGTGGAACGCAGGTCAGCATGGGGCACAATGGCAGGGAAATGCACGTCAGCAACTACGTCAGGCGCCATGCGCAGTTTGTGGGAGAAGCAACCATCCAAAAGATAAGCGTTTTTTTAAAAATTCTATTTGTTTACGTTGTAATAAACCCGGTCATTTAGCAGCTGTTTGTAAAAATAAACATGAATCACAAAAAAATTTACCTAAAAAAAGAGGTTTAAGGCAACATTTTATTTCTGAGGTGCATGACCCTCGTAAAATGACCCAAGTAAACAATGAATTTATTGATATTGATAGTAACATTGTAAAAATTCACACGACAGCGACTCTGATTTGAGTTTATATAATATCAAAGAAAAAAATATTGTAGTAGAGCCTTATTCTATCAGTGTTTATGTAGAGAATATTCCAATTAAATTTCAAATCGATTGTGGCAGCAACAGAACATGCATTTCAAATCATTTATACTTAAATAAATTTTCGAATCATCCTTTACAGCCTACAAAAAGGGGTTTTGTTTTTTATAATGGCACAGAGGTCAATGCTCTAGGTTTTATAGAAGTTGATATTAATTTTTTTAAATAAAGCAAATAAAATAAACATGTACGTTATTGAACACGGTGGTCCACCTATAGTTGGACGAGATTTTTTGAATTTGTACAATTTTGCTTATTCCTTTAATTTAGATCAAGTAAATTTTATAAGTTATAATGTGGAACAGTCAGTTAGGGAATTTCCAGACCCTTTTGCGCCTGGTCTGGGATTTTTTAAAAGGGGACTCGTAAATATTAAGTTAAAAAATCCAAATGTGGTGCCAAAGTTTATAAAGGTCAGACCAGTACCTTTCGCTATAAAACAACAAGTTGAGGATGAAATTAATAGACTTTTATCTCTGGGTATCATTTCTCCAATAGTACCTGTTTTCAAGAAAAATGGCCGAGTCCGCATATGTGGAGATTTTAAAGTCACAGTCAACCCAGAGATAGAAATAGACCAGCATCCTATGCCACGAATTGAAGAGCTTTTCTACAAACTTCAAGGGGGAAGGGAGTTTTCAAAATTAGACTTGTCTCAAGCTTTTCAACAAATAGGAGTGGAGGAACAAAGTAAGGAGTTCTTGACTATAGCAACTCATTTAGGTATGTTTAAATATAATAGGTTATCTTTTGGTATAGCTTGTGCACCTTCCAAATTTCAGAAAATAATGGATTCTTTATTAAATTCAGTTCCCGGATGTGCAATTTTTCAAGACGACATCCTGGTTACCGGAACAGACAAGAATAGTCATTTTGCTAATCTAAAAAGGGTTTTGGGTATTTTAACAAGTTCGGGTCTCAAAGTATATTTAGAAAAAAGCAGTTTCTTTCAAAAAAAAGTGGAATATTTAGGATTTATTATAGATGAGGAGGGCTTGCACCCCTCTAAGGAAAAAACTGTAGCCATAGATAAAGCCCAAAGGCCAAAAAATGTTAAGGAGCTTCAATCGTTTCTAGGTAGTATCAATTATTATGGTAGATTCATTAAAAATATGGCTACTGTTCTTAATCCTTTATATAATTTGTTAAAAGGTAATGTCAAATTTAACTGGTCAGACCAGTGTGACATGGCTTTTAACAAAATTAAAAACAGTTTAAAGTCAGCATATGTGCTTGTACATTTTGACCCAAATTTGGAGTTGAGACTAACGGTAGATGCTTCTCCTGTCGGAATCGGAGCAATTTTAAGTCACAAATTTCCGTCAGGAGAAGAGAAACCTATCGCTTTTGTCTCTAGAACGCTTTCTATTTCGGAAATAAAATATTCTCAAATTGAAAAAGAAGGATTAGCAATTATTTATGGAGTAACTAAATTCAATCAATATTCGTATGGCAATATTAAAAAATTTAAATTAGTTACTGACCATAAACCTTTACTCACAATATTTGGTCATAATAAATCCACTCCACAATATTCTGCAAACAAGCTTAGAAGATGGGCCATAATTTTGTCAGCTTATAATTACGAAATAGAGTATGTTAACAGCGAAAAAAATACTGCAGATTGGTTATCTCGTTTAACAGCTAATAATATAGATAATACCATAAATGATGAAAACATTGATGTAGATTACTGTTACTTTTTTAACCATTGTGCGGATTTTAAATTGGATTTTCAAGCTATTAAAGAGGCTACGTTAAAAGATCCAATTTTGGCTAGGGTTAAGGAGTGGGTTAACGCAGGTTGGCCCAAGAAAATAAAAGATGAAAAGTTTAAACCTTTTTTCATTAAGAGGTTTGAGTTTCTTATGCGAGACGATTGTCTGTTTTGGAACCACAGAATTGTCGTTCCCATGGTTTTGCAAAAAGAATTAGTTAAACAAGTTCACAGTACTCACATGGGTGCTGTGAAAATGAAAAGCTTGGCTCGAGGCTATTTTTGGTTCCCTAATTTGGATGTCGAGATTGAAAAAACAATAAAGAACTGTAATGTTTGCATTTTACACTCTAACAATTCGCCAAAAGTTGAAATCTCTCCATGGCCACTGCCAGGTGGACCTTGGCAGAGGCTTCATATCGATTTTTTTGAACTAAGAAAAAGTTTCTATTTAGTAGTTACTGATGCTTATAGTAAATGGCTGGAAGTTTTCGAAATGTCGAACATAAGCTCTAAAAAGTCTATTCAAATTCTTAGATGTTTGTTTGCTAGGTTTGGCTTACCTATGCTTATTGTTTCGGATAATGGTCCTCCTTTAGTATCGGAATAATTCGAAATTTTTTTATCACAGAATAATATAAAACATTTGACAAGTCCACCATATCACCCTTCCTCCAATGGAGCTGCAGAGAACTGTGTCAAAACCGTAAAAAGCGCTTTAAAAAAGGTTTTAGCAGATACGAGGTCTAATTCTAACTTAGCTTTGTGTAGGTTTTTTTTTGATTACAGAAATACTCCACATATAACGACTGGGGTCAGCCCAGCGGTTTTAATGTTTGGTCGTCCCTTAAGGACAAGATTTTCCACTCTTTTACCACCAGTTCCAATTCTCACCTTTATAAAAAATGTTTCTGAACTTAAATCAAAGGTCAGTGAAAGAGTAGAAAAATCACAACTAAAGCAAATAGATAGTAGTAGGGGTAAATCAGATGTAAATTTTGTAGTTGGTGAGTCAGTTTTAGTTAAGGATTATAGAAATGTAAACAAACCTTCTTACATTAAGGGTAAAATTTGTAAAAAGTTGGGAAAAGTTACTTATTTAGTGGAAGTTCCAGAATTAGAAAGGCGGTGGAAAAGGCATTGTAACCAGATTAAGAAATTTACTAATCCAGGTTATGCAACGCCACATATACCAATTTCTGATCCTGGTGCTTCTAGCACAACTACTCAGGACGAATCTGAACTTGTTCCAGCAGAAAAAGAAAGTTCTGAGACTGACAGTCTAACAGAATCTGATGTATTACGCAATAACGAGTTTGCTGAGAACACGGTCACAGATTCAGATGTAAATACTGTAAATATTGAGGTTTCTAGTTTACGGCCAAAAAGAATGGTAAGGCCGGTTGATAGGTTAGTTTATAAAAAGTAATATTTGTCTTAAAATTAGATTAGTATTAAGTTTAGGCCAAATTTAAAAAAAGTATATATATATATATATATATATATATATATATATATATATATATATATATATATATATATATATATATATATATATATATATATATACATATATATACAGGGTGTTTCAATAAAAACTCCCTGGCCAATTATTTCGAAAACTAAAAGCGACATCTAAATTCTGTAAACGCCAGTTTGTAGCCTCTATGATTGGCTTCACACCTGTGTAAAAAATGTGTTTGAATAATACAAGATGTAGGTGGCGCCACAGTGCAAAAAATTTTTTCGATGACAGGAACTTTTAAATGTTGTGGTTCTTAAAGATAATTAATTTTTGATCAAATTATGTTCCGTATAAATTTTTCATAAATCCAACATGAACGGAGATATTTGGGGTTAAGTTTTTTTTTTTAAATAATTTTAACGAGTATTTTAATTATAAATATTTTTAATATCCTTTAGCAGATTTTAATTTAATTGTGATAATGATAATTTTAGTGATAAAACGCTCGTGTAGCGCTAAATTATTACGTCCAGTGACGTCTCTCTCTTTATTGGCAAAAAAATAAGAAGCCACTGCGTTTTTGGTAATTTTTATATTTTTTCGGATTAAGCAACTAAAAATATCCTTTTCCTGTCTGTTAAATTGTTTTCATATCTTGCTTCGTTTTCGAGAAATAAAAATAAAAACAATTTAATTTTATTGCATATCTCTGGAAAACAAAAATCATTAAATAATTAACATTATTAACACTCAGTGTCAGTGTCAGTGTCAGAATTTGCAAGTTCTACATTTTTAAATAAAAATGGTTCACCATACAAATCAAGACAAATTGAACATGGTTTTAGTTTATGGAGAATGCCATCAAAATGCTTCAGAAGCTGTGCGCTGCTATCGAGCTCGTTTTCCAGATAGACCAACGCCCGATCGCAAATCTTTTGTAGCTTTGTGTGACAACTTAGCTACATATGGTAGCTTTAAAAAGAGAAAGGTTACAAGAAGAAAGAGGGTTACGACTGACGAAAATGTAGCTTTAGTCCTACAAACAGTAGAAAATAGCCCACAAACGTCATTACAGCAATTAAACGATGAAACTAATATTACAGTAAGTTCGTGTCGCAGAATCCTAAAAGGAAATAGGCTTTTTCCATACAAGATTCATTTAGTGCATCATCTACAACCAGAAGATTACCAGCGCAGATTAAACTTTTTGGCACATTTTCATATTCTTTTGGAAGAAAATCCAAATTTATTAAACCAAATTATGTGGAGTGACGAATCCCGGTTTCACAATAATGGAGTAATTAACAGACATAATTGTCGCTACTGGTCCCGGGAAAATCCTAACTGGATGCGACAGACTAAATTTCAAACACGATTTGGGGTAAATGTTTGGTGTGGTATTGTAAATGGTTACATAATCGGGCCCTATTTGTACCATGAAAATTTAACTTCAGTTCGTTATTTACAATTTCTGCAAAACGATCTCCCTTTGCTGTTACAAAATGTAGGAATTGACGTAAATACTATGTGGTTTCATCAAGACGGTGCCCCAGCACGCAATAGCAATATCGTTATGAATCATCTAATTGTGACGTTTCCAGGAAAAGTGATCAGCACAAATGGGGATCTTAGATGGCCAGCAAGGTCCCCTGATCTCACCCCGATGGACTTTTATTTATGGGGCTACTTACAAAATGAAATATACAAGGAACCAATAGAAGACATGGCTGACCTGTATAACAAAATTTATGCTACTATAGCCGCTATTAATCGAAATACACTATTGAGAGTTTGCAGAACCGAATTATTATATCGATTTGCTATGTGTGTGTATGAAAACGGCAATAATTTTGAACACCTCATTCGACCCCATTAGTTAGTTTTTGGTATTGTTCTAATTTTCATTAATAATTTTGTATAATTTTCTCATCAGTTCTTTCATAAAATTTAAAACATCTTTTAATTTTATTTTATTATGCTTTAATGTTTAATTTTTAAATAATTCTTTAATTAGTTGCTTAATCCGAAAAAAATATAAAAATTACCAAAAACTCAGTGGCGTCTTATTTTTTGCCAATATTATTTGTTAAGGCGCCCCCTGAGACGTCACTGGACGTAATAATTTAGCGCTACACGAGCGTTTTATCACTAAAATTATCATTATCACAATTAAATTAAAATCTGCTAAAGGATATTAAAAATATTTATAATTAAAATACTCGTTAAAATTATTTTTTAAAAAAACTTAACCCCAAATATCTCCGTTCATGTTGGATTTATGAAAAATTTATACGGAACATAATTTGATCAAAAATTAATTATCTTTAAGAACCACAACATTTAAAAGTTCCTGTCATCGAAAAAATTCTTTGCACTGTGGCGCCACCTACATCTTGTATTATTCAAACACATTTTTTACACAGGTGTGAAGCCAATCATAGAGGCTACAAACTGGCGTTTACAGAATTTAGATGTCACTTTTAGTTTTCGAAATAATTGGCCTGGGAGTTTTTATTGAAACACCCTGTATATATATATATATATATATATATATATATATATATATATATATATATATATATATATATATATATATATATATACATATATATATATATATATATATATATATATATATATATATATATATATATATATATATATATATATATATATATATATATATATATATATATATATTGGTTGTGTAACCAGGGAGTTATAAATACCTATGTAAATATCCTTTTTAAAAAAAGGGGGAATAATGTTGTATATTTGGTATTGTTAGGTTGGCCGCACTGTTTGTCGTGCCGTTTCCCCCTCCCTAAACAGAGGTTATAAATATAGGATGGACCGACCACGTCGGCCTAATATTTTCTGCTTGTGATATGTGTAATAAAAGTAAGCTAACCATTAAAAAGTCGTTTCATTATTCACAAAGTGTCAGAGTAGCAACAGGACATAACATGCCGTTAACACAAAGAATTTTCACTTACCTGTTACTTATTAATAAGATGAACATAATTCTCACTAGCTTAAAGTCTTTGCCTTTCAAAAAAGGTTAAAAATCAAATAATAAATTGTTTATAACCGAGTTCAAAACAATCTTCGTGAAAACTCTTTCAAGGACGCTTCAAAATTTGACACATAACAAGGGTTAAATCGCCTATTTATTACATATTTTTTGGTAGGTTTCTGCCTTCGGTATTATTATTTGCATAAAAAAACAGCTTTTGTCGATAATATAACAAAATGCGAAGATTACCGACATCAAATAACTTCTTCCATACACGTGGTTTTTGACAACTGCGACATATATCTTGCTCTTGCTCGATGTGCCTGTTCTCTGTCTCTATTTTTGCAAAGCTTATCTTCAAATCAGCTGATTGGCGGAACTACCGCAGCCGGGCTATTAGGGAGATTTTGCAAGAAGGAACTGTAGATACGCTAATCCATGAACGATAAAATTTAAAGTGGTATTTTATTCAGAGTTTTCACCTCATTTGCTAAATGAATCTATAACCAAAGATTTTTCTTTTAATTTTTAGTTTTTTTTTATAAATTATGTGATATAGAAACACCACTTCAAGTTGTATCGTTTCTGGGTTAGTGTTGTTAGTTTCAAAATCTCACTATGAAGTGTTTTGGCTTGGCAATTATTGGCGACTCAAATTCTTCTCCTCTTCAGGCGATTTGCTAACTACAATAACGGGGAATGCTTTCGTTTCGTCTTTGTCTTCATTATCGCATTATTTGGCATCATTGTCAATTTTGTTGTCAAGAAGTGGGTCCTTCTTCCCTGTTAAAAATTAGCTGATAGCAGCTGGCTTTCTTAATATGAGTCGCCAATAATTTTCTTTTTCCTTTTTGATTAGTTATCAGTTTTTCATAACAAACCCTTTATTTTTCTGTGATTTTTAATAGTGCTGATAGTAAAGAATACCGTGGATTTTGTAAGCATTGTATTTACTTAGTTAGCGAAATGTGTTTTTCATTAATGGCTGTATCTACGGTTTTATTAGTATTGCATAAGTGTGTTAAGTTTAACGTAAACATCTTTTTATAATAAGGAAGTGAATTTTACAGAGATTTTACTTTAAAAGAAACAAAAACATTAACTTTTAGTTTTGAATAGTGCGGGTAGTGACAAAATAAAGTGGAATCTTTTAAATGTTGTGTTTAATGCGTTATCATTGGAACATTTTCTAGTGTTAATCAAGCGTTGTTCCTTGCATTAAATTAGTGACTGTACTGTGCTGTCGATGTTTTTTGGTATATTGGTGTTTTCAAAAGAAGTGTATTTTAAAGGGATTTTACAACAAAGGTAATAACATTAACATTATTTCTTATGCTATCTTGTTACATAAAAAAATTATTGATAGAATTGGCAACTTACTCCGTATCATATGTTTCTTGCCAGTGGCGGGTACCGCTGGTTAGAGAAAATTGGAAGGGCGAATACCAGCTTATTATTGCGAAGCGCCATTTATGACTATTTTTCTTCAATATGAATTCAATCAGGATTTGCCGGTTTCAATAAATGAATTTCATAACATCTTGTATACCTGTAACACCACTTAAATAATTTATACAGAGGGTTTCAGGAATGCGTTAAATTAATTTAATTTAATGCGTTAATTTAATTTAAATTTAAATTTTAATTTATTAGGGAGATTTTGCAAGAAGGAACTGTAGATACGCTAATCCATGAACGATAAAATTTAAAGTGGTATTTTATTCAGAGTTTTCACCTCATTTGCTAAATGAATCTATAACCAAAGATTTTTCTTTTAATTTATAGTTTTTTTTTTATAAATTATGTGATATAGAAACACCACTTCAAATTGTATCGTTTCTGGGTTAGTGTTGTTAGTTTCAAAATCTCACTATGAAGTGTTTTGGCTTGGCAATTATTGGCGACTCAAATTCTTCTCCTCTTCAGGCGATTTGCTAACTACAATAACGGGGAATGCTTTCGTTTCGTCTTTGTCTTCATTATCGCATTATTTGGCATCATTGTCAATTTTGTTGTCAAGAAGTGGGTCCTTCTTCCCTGTTAAAAATTAGCTGATAGCAGCTGGCTTTCTTAATATGAGTCGCCAATAATTTTCTTTTTCCTTTTTGATTAGTTATCAGTTTTTCATAACAAACCCTTTATTTTTCTGTGATTTTTAATAGTGCTGATAGTAAAGAATACCGTGGATTTTTTAAGCATTGTATTTACTTAGTTAGCGAAATGTGTTTTTCATTAATGGCTGTATCTACGGTTTTATTAGTATTGCATAAGTGTGTTAAGTTTAACGTAAACATCTTTTTATAATAAGGAAGTGAATTTTACAGAGATTTTACTTTAAAAGAAACAAAAACATTAACTTTTAGTTTTGAATAGTGCGGGTAGTGACAAAATAAAGTGGAATCTTTTAAATGTTGTGTTTAATGCGTTATCATTGGAACATTTTCTAGTGTTAATCAAGCGTTGTTCCTTGCATTAAATTAGTGACTGTACTGTGCTGTCGATTTTTTTTGGTATATTGGTGTTTTCAAAAGAAGTGTATTTTAAAGGGATTTTACAACAAAGGTAATAACATTAACATTATTTCTTATGCTATCTTGTTACATAAAAAAATTATTGATAGAATTGGCAACTTACTCCGTATCATATGTTTCTTGCCAGTGGCGGGTACCGCTGGTTAGAGAAAATTGGAAGGGCGAATACCAGCTTATTATTGCGAAGCGCCATTTATGACTATTTTTCTTCAATATGAATTCAATCAGGATTTGCCGGTTTCAATAAATGAATTTCATAACATCTTGTATACCTGTAACACCACTTAAATAATTTATACAGAGGGTTTCAGGAATGCGTTCAAAAAATTTAAGATTACTTTAAACAAATATATTATGGCCATATTCAGATATTTCTCCTACCCTTATAACTCATATTTTTTGAATAAAAGTTCTCCCATCGACTGATTAAAAAAGATAATCCTAAAGAGTAATTTCATCCATTTTCGATGCGCAATATAGCGATTTTCCAACAATATTTTCTATAAATATAATGATTAGAACTTTTACTAGTAATTTCTCTAAATCAGACAGATTGAGGATAAGTGCTAAAATTTCAATTTTCCCTACAAAATTCTACATGAAAAAAATTCGCAGTATCATATCAAATATGAAAAATAAAATAATATTCTAAATTGATAGAATTTTTATTTTCAGCTAAAGGAATACATTTTAAGTACTTTATATTCTAAGCTGTGTAACGTGAAAGTGCTACAAAATTTAAAATGTAAGTAGAATATTTAAAGTATGTAGCATGGCTGTTTCGTGGCCCATAGCGCCACTTTAATATTGCGACATAACCATCCGGCGCTCTCGTTTGGCATAAGGACAAGTTTTTTATTGCGTTAGGTTTATACTTTGTATAAAGTAGAGTGTTTATGCTCAAATGTGTTTCTATTTTGATAAAAAGTAGCAAGTTATTATCGCCATTGTTTAATCTAATAAAGATAAAAGTTTGCAAAGTTATGATTTAAAAATTGTCTTCTCTGTGTCCTTCAAGATTAGAATTATAATTAAGGTAAAATTTTGATAGTTATATAAAGATAATTATAATTATACATCGGACAATAAGGCTAATATGAAATGGTAATAATAACAGGTTCTTGATATTGCACCCACACGATTAAGTGTAAAGATGTTATTTTAGTTTAAATAACACTACTAGGCGATGAAGATTCTAAATAAATAAAATTCAATGTTAATTTAACCAATTTCGTACTTGCATAACAGTTGGGTACGAATACTGTATAAAATTTAGGACCCTAGTAAAAGATTCGAGTCACGCATCCTAGAATTCCAGTTATAAAAGCAAAACAATTTCAATCCTAGGATTCGAATAATTGTTTCGAATCAAGCATCCGAATCCAATCCACTTAGAAGATGCCGAACCTTACTACTATTAATTTTATTCAAGCGTGTTGTTACTTACAAGGTTTCGAAATGCAAAATTTTCGGTACTAGCCGGTCTTAGAAACAAAATTTATGGGTAGTTTATAGAGAAAATATTTTAATAATTAAATATTTATAAAAAAGTATGATCTACTTAACTGAACCATCTGTTAGTGATTTGTCTTTTTAGTGTTCCGTGAAACGGAACACTTATAGAATCACTTCGGTGTCCGTCTGTCTGCCCGTCCGTCCGTCCGTCTGTCACAGGCCATTTTCTCTGAAGCTATTTGACGTAAAAACTTGAAATGTGGCGCAGAGATAGAGTGTGGTGGCTCAATTACAGACATGAAGTATAAAAAGTTAAATTTTGATTCTGGGGGTTAATTTCGGGGGGTAAATTTGATAATAGAAAACAAAGTTCAAAGGGTATCGGCTAGGGTGTCTAATGAAAGCTTACTGAAGCACGAATTCAGCGATATATATGATGTATTTTTTATTGAACCTTTTTAAACATTTTTCGAGAAAAACGCTTAAAAATTGCTGTACCCGCCCTAATCATTAGCAGGATCCCTGACAAAAATCTAAAAAAAAATCATGAACATTGAGATTCATTGTAGATTGAGCCAAAATTATTTGGATTAAAAAATTCTAGCACGTTCAATTGCAACAATTCAAATGTTTATTATTTCCTTCTGGCTGAAACATTGATTTTCCAGAGAAAGCTTTTCGACAAAAAATATGGCACAACAACTTTTGTCCATACATGTTTTCCAAAATTGTGAATGTCACAGCTCCGCGCATACGCGATGTGATACGACGTTGGCGCCGTCGGCGGTGGGTACCGCGTCAAATGGACGGAGATCGGGCGGCCGAAGTTTTCTCAGGTTAAGGGGCTGATGGCAGGGAACACTAATTGTGCAGTATGGCTTGCACTTGACCACTTTTTTTATTAGATAAATAAAAAAGGGTAGGTGGTGGGGTCAATGTAAACAGGGCTGATGAATTGTAAACGTAGCTACTAATCGTTTTAAATGGCCTAATAAACTCGAATTTTCGGCAATTTTGGATCGGCATTCCTTCTTAAAATGCAGTTCATATTAATCAGATTTCTGAGCACGCTTTCTTATTTGGCGACTGTCATTCTTCATGCTAAATGCAAAGGTAAGTCAATGTAAATTAGTTTTGCATAGTGTCTTACGTTATTTAGTCTAGAAGTGTGAAATTTGGCTGGACAGCAAGGCAGCTTTTTAAGCTGGTTTCACATTTACCCAAATGATGCCTTTTGAGTTGGATTATGAGTAAACGTAAATTTGAAAATAATTATTTTCTTTTAGGTCCCAACAATAAAGAAAATGTCACCACTATCGGAGAAGCCAGTTCACCTCCAAAAAAAGGATGGCATACCAAGATACCAATATAATTATGGTGAAATTTTGACAATTGAGGTGATTATAGTTTAATAAAAGAAGCACAAGAGAAAACGTTCCAGAAAACAAATCAAGGGACACAAAAAAGAAAAATTTGTAAGTTCCAAGAATCATTGTTTATATGGAATCCGGATCATTGATCCTTTTCTCAAACAGTATTCGAATTTTGGTTTCGATTACATAAAAATCATTCGAATCCTGAATTTAAATCCTCGAGGGTTCGAATCCTGCCCAGCTCTAACCTGCCCAGCTCATATTTAAAATAGTTGTTGTATTCTGATAAGCTTGTTTCAACAAGGGTTAGAAATTATTTTTGCGACTCTTTAGCGACGTTAAAGCACAATCTTGTTAATCCTAAAAAATGTTTTTATGAATGAAAATCACCGAAACGAATTCTAAATTCCTTAAAGTCATTTTCCTCGTTCGAACACAAACAAAACAATTATCAAATCCATCGTACTAAATTGCCATCAAAAAAGGATCCCTTTAGTGAAAATGATGATTTATTATCCTACATATAAAACCTTCTTCCTATGTGAAAGCTTTTTTTAATATTATTTGACCGAAACGATCCATTTCCGGCTATTCCTTTCTTTTCTATTAAGTATTTTTGTCCCTCTGTCCTGCATATGATGACGTAAGTTATTTATTATTTTTGTACCAAGTTTTCATTTTCCTTTGGCAACTTTATTTTGTGGGTACAGAAAATATGGTCTTACTTAAGATCGTTTTTGGGTATTTTGTCCCTAAGTAAGTCTATGTTCAGAAATTTTTTTGTTTCTTATTGTTTTTACATAAATTATAAACAGGGTGTTATGGAAATGGTTACGTATATTAGAATGGGTGTCTCCTAGCATCGAACATTTCAAAAATACCCTAAAACCCGTCCATGTTCGACGCACCTGGCTGAGCGAACACATGGCCCCACATAACGCCTGACAGAAAATTGCGCGCGAAAAACTTTAAACAATTGAATTTGTTGTAACGTTGCCAGATATATATAAATCTTCACAGATAATTTATTTTCTGTTTTAAGCGTAATTTAAGACGCAGGTAAAACAAATTTAAACCTTATTCTAAGCTAAAAGAAAAAAAATTAGTAGAACGGCTACTGCGAAATCACTCCCTTTTGTGAGCAGCTTTAGTTTTAACCAATATTTGCCTAACATAATTTAAATATCAATAAGTAAAACTAATAAATAAGTTGTACTAAATGTTAATGTTAATAATAGAAATTAAAAAATGTAAAAATTTTGTGTTGAATTTGTTAAATGTTTCCCTTGCATTTGTTTAACCCTTGAAAAGTAATTTAATAACTAATTTTTAACACTGGTGTTAGAAGTGACGTATGTTAGACCTCCTCTGCATTTTTTCTTTAAGGATGGCTCTTTAATTTCTATTACAAGAATACTTTTTATAGGAATATTACGAAAACCACCATTATCGTGTTAGTATTCCGTTTTAGCACTTTAAATGTTAACTGCTTTAGTAATAAAATTTGGCATGCGAACAGTTTTCCACTAAAAACGTCTAAAATGCTGTATTCCGTGACATTTGTCCGTTAAACTGTGTTGGTATAGGTTTCAAAGGGCGTTTGTTAATTATTGGAATTTAGTAGAGCTGTTTTAATATCGGTAATGGACGTTAAATATAAATGTATGTTGTAAAATTAGTAAATAATTTTAATTGGAGTTTGCAAACATACCTGAATTTGTAATGTAGTTTGCTTGTACCTACTGGGACTGGCCTCAAAAAGTAAAAGCCACTATATAAATAATAAGAAAGACACGTTTAATTTATGTAAGTCATTAAGATAGCATCATTTATTGTACTGAATCGTAGCTGTGGATAGTCCTAAATCACTTTGACCAAGCAAAATCTTTTGTAAACACTCTGCATTCTTTATTATTCATCAACCTTCGGATTTTCCGTAAAGTTTAGAATATTGGAGCGCGCTTCACTAAACCATTTAGTGTCAGTAAACTTCTTCAATTTTTGACAAGTTACTACTCTGTATAGACAGGGTACGTCTTTGGTAGTTTTGTTAGCTCTATAACAGAAGTTACAGTGTTGGGGACACCCAATCGTTCGTTTAATTTCCATATTTATATTTTTATCTCCAAATAAATATTAATGACCAAGCAGGTATAAAATCCCTTTTAAATAATCAAACTCAAACTCGTATCTCTTGTTTATTTAACTTGTATAAAAATACGCAGTTATCGGTAAACTACAAAGCCCATTTCGGCTAAAATATCTAAAGAAAATCTTTCCTTTAATTTAGTCTTCTAAACCCGGCACTTTGTCGGCGAACTTCAAAGTCTTAGATTCCTTAGCAAATTTCTTATCTCTCGGTTTTATTACTGTAGCGTCCTAAAAATATATTTCTAGTAAATGAATAAAAAAGGCCAATAACCATGGCAACAAATATCAACCCCCTTACGTCTTTTAACCGTACCGCGTATCAAGCTCGGCCTCTTCCTAATGTTTAGTGGTCAGAAAAGATTTAAGTCATCGCGAAAGCGACGTTAATTGGCCGGACTCGTGGAGGATATATAGTCTCCGAAGGGTGGTACATTTCATTTCGACTTGGTTCCCATCGGGAAGACAAGTTCAGTTAACCAAACAACATAAAGAAAGCCTGTTGTGCCCCCGGTACAACAGAAAAAGTCGGTCAAGTGCGTGATCAGTATTTCACACAAAGTCGGTATAAAGTAATTGCGGAAAAACTTCCCCCATTTTCTTCAGGCACGATCCTGTTCCTCCGTTCATAAGAACTCCCGTTTTCTTCAGGCATATTCCTGTTCCTCAGTTCATAAGAACTTCCGTTTTCTTCAGGCATGGTCCTGTTCCAAAGTTCATAAGAACTCCCGCTTTCTTCAGGCATAGTCCTGCTCCTCAGTTCGTAAGAACTCCCGTTTTCTTCAGGCATGGTACTGTTTCTCAGTTCATAAGAACTCCCGTTTTCTTCAGGCATGGTCCTGTTTCTGAGTTCATAAGAACGCCTCAGCCAACTGTGGCCTTCTACTTTTGATCACTCGAACAAGGTCCATCCAGCTTTGGTCCTTAAACTACTTAGTATCATCACAGACTATAAAGAATATAGACAAATCCTCGAATACACCGAAATGGGACCGAAAGCGGGCATCCATTGAAACATTTATGTGAATTTACTGGTTTATGGTTTACGAATTTGTTTGTTCACCATTATATATCTATATAGTACATATAAACGCATGGATATATAATTGTGGACAACCAAATTTCTAAGCCATAAACCAGTAAACCCTCAAGATGTTTCAATGGATGCCCGCTTTTTGGTCCATTTTTGTTACACGCCAGTGTTCGTCTATGTATTATTTAGTCTATGGTATCATGCAGGAAATAACATCTCGTAACAACAGAGTATGAAGAATACACGTTATTTTTACCACTGTCAGTATTAAAAGTTGTGTGTATACTTATAACTAAGAAATAAATAAATAAAGTGTTAAGCGAAATTGATGTATTTTACTGTCCACAAGTCGCAGCTGCCAGAGATTGCGCATTCGGATGGAAATGAACCAGCAACCTATGGAAATAATTTACAGTACAGTGGAGGTAGGGTTTTGTTAGAGGTTAGAGCCTTATTCATCCATACAGTATCATTCTATTAAAACGAGCCACTGCAATATTTCGTGACAAGATAAATAATGCTCCAGCAAGGTTTTGATAAACTACTTTATGTAAACAGTTAAAATCAAAATATTTAACCAGCGATAGAAACTTGAGGAAATTTCAAGTACTAACAAATCCGTTGTGCTTGTAGCCAAGAAAGTAAACCACAAATGATCACTGACTCGGCTCAAAACGACTTTACATGTTAATACTTTGTACAACCTGTAAGAATAATACTGTTCTGTATGTAAAAAATTACTATTATAATAGTATATTACATATCATGAATCATGAGACTAAAGTGTCCCATTTAATCCCGCGAGTGAAGTTTGTTGCCCGAGGCTCTGACGGAGGGCTCTGCCCGAGGGCAACAGCCGCTCAAGGGATTAAGTCACTTTAGTCCCGCGGTATTATATACTATTTTTTGCACTTTTGGGAAAATTATTAAAAGAATTAGGAAACCTGTAGATATAGATTTAAAAACACCTGTCAATGTTACAATTTATTTTGACAAGAACCAGTTGATTATTATATTAGTGTGTTTTTAAATAAAAAAGTCACTTAGCTACGGCAAAATAAACAAGTTGTCCGTGTCATCAATGTCGTAATCACAATTTTCGAAATGGAAGATTTTGACTTAAAAGAAGCAGTTCAAGAGGCGCTAGATGGTATTTTGCCGACCAAATCAAGGAAAATATACGAAGCGCAGTATCAGACAAAAGTAGAAAATTTCAGCGAAGATGTTTTGCTTGTGTTTTTCACAGAGAAAACCAGGACTCTTTCAGCTTTAATACTTTGGGCCCATTATTCCATACTGAAGACCATGCTCAATATTAGAAATAATATCGATATCGGCAAATTTTACAAATTAACTGTCTTGCTTAAAAGAAGAAATGAAGGATATAAACCGAAAAAACAAAGGTACTAACAGGAGACCAGGTTGACAAATTTTTATCGGAAGCCCCAGACAATCAGTTTTTATTGACAATAATTAGTGTTTGTAGTAAACATTTTATAACTTTCACAATACTCATAAATATAATTATTTTTAGGTAGCATTTATTTTTGGCGTTGCAGGAGCCTGAGTTAGTTCAGTTAACGGTGGATGATGCTACTGATTTAGGCCACTCAATTCTGAATAATATTGAAAACAAGATAGAGAGGAATTTCATTGTTAAAAATTCAGATAAAAATACAGTAAATTTTACTGAACTGTGCCGGAAGTATATTCCTTCAAGAAAGGCTGAGACCCTACACTCAAAATTTTTCGTTTGTTATCAAAATAATCAATGTACTACGCAGTCAGTCGGTAAAAATATATTTGGAAAACTACCCCGAAAATTAGCAGCATTTTTAAATCTACCTAATTGAACATTATATACTGGATACTGTTTTCCACGAACATCCGCCTCTATATTAGCTGACACTGGTGCATCTCTGGATGTTTTACAAAGGCATGCAGAATGGAAATGGGCAGCAGGCGCCGAGGGGTACGTTGGAAATTCCATAAATAATATAAAAATTATAGCCGACAAAATATTTGGACATGGTGACATGGAAGCATTCCAAATTCCGGGACCTTTTGGAAACACTTCCAGATAAGCTTTTAGGCTAGTTTCTAAAGCTGTCGCATGTAGGTACTTCTACATCAATTAGCGGCGTACAGCATACTGTCGATGAAATAAATCGATTATTTAATATTGTAAATTGTGCTAATGTGAACACTGAACATCCATTTCAATATAGACCAAGTAAATAAAATTTTGTCAGATATGATGTTTTTTAATTATGCGTTGCTAAGATACACTTTAGAACCTAGGGATTAAATGAAACACTTTAGTCCCTGTTTGGAGGGACTAAAGGGCATACTTTAGTCCAGAAAGTGCAAAAAACATCTTAAACGAATGTTATCTTTGTACCTATATTAACATTTCGAACGTTTAAAAACTTAAGTTATATGTATTGTTGATTTATGCAAAATTGTTTAATTGAACACTATAGTTACGAGCTATTATTGAGTTGGAAGTTTTAAAGTCAGTATAAAGTGATTTGTATCAGAAACAGCAAAACTTTGTCATTTAAATATCAATAGAAATGCCGTTCCGCAGCTTTATGGTACGAAAAATGTGCAACAGCAGAGGAAATTAATTTACTGGTCAGATACTGATTATGTTTTATTCATTTATTTAAAAATTTAGGGTAATGGGTAAGTATTGGGATGCAAATTATGGAATAGATATCTATCTAGGAAATATTGCGGCTATAAAATCCTTAATACGAGTATGAAATAAATTTTAAAGAATCCTTTACACCAATCAAATTGTTTATCTATGTAAAATAAATAAGAAGAATATGGGGTACGAGAAGTACGAGACGTCCGGGACAAAACATAAAAAGATTTAGGGACAAATTTTCCGGGGATGGGAAATTCGCAAAGAGTTTTATATTTATCAATAAAAAAAACTTACACAGTTGTATTTAAAGATTAATTTAATATTCTCTTATTTACTTGGCTATGCAAATGCTTTTCCCAGAACTATTTATTGATATAAAGTATGCATCGTTTATAATAATTAAAACAATATACGAGTACGTGTATGATATTATTTACGGTCAAAATAAATAAATGGATATTGCATTTGTACCAAGGTTTTGGTTTTGTTTCATAATTCTATAAATGATTTAACAGGGCGCAAAGCGAATTCATTTCAATTCGATTGAAAATTTATGCACTGAAAAGTGATTAAATTTGCGTATACAATTCATTAAAACGCTGAATAGACTCACGTCTCGATACAGTTTTATATGTACGAGTATTTTAAAAGCATGCGTTTTTTTATCAGATCAGTGACAAGGTTATCTGCAACTTATTAAACATTCTAAATTTAAATGTACCAGAAAGCATCAACATGCGACTTAGGCTACGGTTATAGTGGATGCGTGTTCTGACGAACTGACGTTATGACGAACACATCAGAATATTTCTTCAGATAGCAGTGGTTATAGTAAATGCATATATTCTGGCAAATAGTTTTATTTTATTAAATATCCAATATGGATGACACTGATAGTTTTGAGGACGAATATCAGTTTTTAGAAAGTTCTTTATTAAAAATTTTACTTATGCCCAGAAAAACCGAATGCGTAAATGAAGTGTTTGCTTCAAGACTAATTAACGGAGAATATCATACGTTATTTCCAGATCTATTAAGCCAACCGAATAAGTTTTCAGATTATTTCAGGATGTCACCAGGTACATTTTTCTACATTCTGCAAGAAAGTTTATTACCATTGATGTTAGAGCTTACGGCAAGCAAAGTGATGGAGGAATATTTTCTCTGTCAAATGTCTATCAACGTTTAGAGACAAATACGTTTAATAATCCATCTAATGCATCTTTACCATCAACAGATATTATAACTCCTTTTGTATTATTAGGGGATGAGGCCTATCCATTAAAGCCATATTTTTTTATTAAAACTATATCCTAGACAAAATCTTTCCAATGAAGAAAGGATTTTTAATTATAGGCTATCTAGAGCTCGACGTTGCATTGAGGGTGCATTTGGGATATTAGTTGCTAAATGGCGATTTTTAAAAACTGAACTGCAAATGGATGCAATGTTGATATTGTAGTGAAATGCGCATGTATATTGCATAACATAATTATCGATAGGGAAGGTGTTCCGTCAAAACCTTCATATAACATGCCTAATCAAAAGATATCTGCTTCAAGCCGCTACAATCATTGTGCAGCAATAAGAAGCCAAGCACGAGAAATCAATAAAAACTACTTTAGCTCTCCAGCAGGCGAAGTACAATTTCAATACAACCTCTTTAACTAAACGATATGTGTATCCTAGTTTTATAACAATAATTATACTTATTACAATAAAATGTAAAATTTTATTTTAATCCTTACTAAAATAAATACTTAAAATTACTATTCATTTCTTCTGAAATTGTTTCCCATTTTTGTCGAGAAACATACCGGTTGTGGTAGTTTTCTCCTTTCATGTCCCAGAAATATCTAGTTTGGAAAACTAAACATAAGTTTCTCAACATCTATTTTCACACACAAAATTCGCATGAATTCGCAAGAAAAATCAAACTCATTTGAACGACTAACTTGTTCTGAATAATTCGTACAAAATCTGACGAATGATACGCATGGAGTATAACCGCAAACGCTATATTTCTATTATTTGATCGATTCGGACGAGTTCTGATGTGTTCGTCAGAACGCCAGTTCGTCAGAACACGCATCCACTATAACCGTAGCCTTAGGTTTGTTGCCACAAAAAGTCCGTAATCGGGTTTCGATCAGAAATAGAGTCGCCCAGATAAATATTATATGCTGTAAAGCGACAGGCGTTTAGTGTATTTAACTGACTGATTGTTTCTGACAGAAAACTGTAGGTACGCATTGCTTGTAGGCGTATAGCATACATACCCTAGTTATAAATAGGGTAAATAGGGTAACACTAAAGAGTAGGAAATAAGGAATACCAAAAGAAGTAAAACGTAAGGATAGAAATTCGGATATGGCTGAGTAATGCAACAAGGGTATTTTTAGTAAAATAAATTTGTGATCCACGTGGCTCTGCAAGTAACAAAAGAATTCAGTACCAACGACCAAAGCAGACGTTTCGGCTACAGAGCTGAACACGAATAATTTCACTTACGGCAAAAAAGCAAAGCAAAATCTTCAAAATGTCCGCTAAGATTTATGAGATTTTCTTGATATTTTTCCTTGTAATTAAAAGAATATATTGTGTTAATACTTCTACCAAAAATTTGTCAAACATTTACTAAAATCCCACTTTTCCATTAAGTCAAAAAGTTACTTCTGCAAGTTTCCGAACTACGAATTGCATATGCACTAATAGTAGTATTTAACAGAATAAGGAATATGTACATATTTTTTTTTATTGTATAATTCCTTTAAGGAAGTCATTAAAACCCAAAACAATTATTTTGAAGAAAATTACTACTCGTAGAATAATTATTTAGCTACAAAAAATGTTCACTTTTCGGTATAATTTATTACAATTTAAAAAGCAGCCGTTTGTCCTCAGTGAATAATTACGTCAACAGTGGCGCACCCAGGCGGTGGGGCTGGGGCGCTGCGCCCCCCCCCCCCCCCTTCATCCCAGATGAACGTCCTAGACTAACTACTGAACTAACTGAAGAAATCCACCGAATTGCATTAGTCAGCCCCCCTTCAATATTATTCAGCCCCCCTTCAAGATAAACCGGCCCCCTCAAGATAAAATCTTGGGTGCGCCCATGCGTCAGGAGATCAGCAAAAATAAGTCAATCTACATGTTAACGTAAAGATTAACCTAAAGTCGAAGAAGTTTGTTTTTCTCGGAAACAGTCAGATGGGGATCAATCGAATTGTTTGGGTTGATAGAGGAATAGTGCAACTAGCTTGAGTAAAAAATTTAGTTATACAGGATGTTTCATTTCGGAGCTATTAAACGTCAAAGTCGAAATTTCCGCGATTGCCGTTGAAATCGGGTTCAGGTCGCAAAAATTAAATAAATCGATATAAATTTTCGGAGGTTGTAGAGGACCTGGAGCTTCAGAACTCTATGGAACCTGGCGATGGTCGGAAAATGGCAAGTAATCCTTTGATTTTTTGGTCTAAAAATGCCATTTGCAGACCGCTTTTTGGTACCTACTAAACCGGAAAAAAACGACGGATCTAAAAAAGGATTCATAAGTGAAACTTTAAAACCTCAAATATTTTTTTGCAATACATTTACCTAAACCTAAAATCACTGGAAAATGGATATATTTGGGAAAAACTGGAAATTTCGATTTTTGACCCAACATTTCACAGTTTTCAAAATGGTTCAAATTAAAATCCCATATACGGTATCGCAAAGCGCTCGGCGAAGTACATGATATCCATATTTTTTAGTTCCTTCATTCTTTAAAAGAAGGGTGCAATCGCCTATTAAATTTAGATTTTTTGTGAGTTTTTTGCCCTCGACATCGGTACATTTGAATCATTCTGTATTTTTTTCTATCAAATTTTTTCCCAATTTGTTAACACTATCCTATAAAGGGATAATCGCACTTTAAAATGAATACCGAACGGGTCATCCAGGAGCGTATTTAAGGGGTAAAAATCTTTTTCTTCTTGATTTTTTCCGACAAATCCTATTTATAACCGACATTATTTCATACTATTTTCCTTGTGTACTGATTCTTCTCGGGGTTTATTTTATCCGTTAATTATCTAAGAATACCTCCAACTAAGTTAAATCGGTTACTTTTTCGTTAAAATTAGAAATAACTAGGTTTATTTGCATCGGGGACATGCAAAATTTGAAAATTTTTGAATTTTCCAAGATTGCCATGATAACAAAGAATTGTAATTTATTTATTCAAAATTATTAAGATATGATGTGGCAAAATTCCGCAAAAATTACTGTTTTTGTTGCAAAATTGAAAGGTTCCTGGACCGATTTCGGTTTGAAATATACATGAATAAGATTTTAGGCACCATCTACTTTAGAGTCAGGGATATTTCATTGGATGAGTTACGCATTAAATTCCATTTTTATGGATTTTTCAATAACCCTACAACACTGGACTTCACCACGTACTCATTATTAGTCATAAAAACACTTTTGACGACACAGCCAATGGGATCACGTTTTACTAGTTTCGATATTCGCGCGAAAATTTGCAGTAGAAATTTTTTTTCTTAATAAAGACCGAAATAAATGAATAACAGCAACCGCCATAAATATTTAATTTATGTACCTAGAGAATATAAAAAAAAATGTTTCAGATTTATTTGGGTTATATGCATATTCATTGAAACTTATGTATTAAACTTTTATTGTGTTAACAAATAAAAATGCAGTCATTATGTTTGACTTTATTTATGTGTGTATTACTAAAAAAGCCTGTTCATGATATATAATTTGTCCATAATACTCACAAAAAGGCTGTAAATAAAAGCTGGCAGTATTTTAACAATCTTGAACTTCGTTAGTTCACGAATAAATTTGCAAAATTTATTTTCCGCCATAAAATGCGACGGCAACTTACAGTTCGAGTTGAATATTAAAAGGTTGTGACCGGTAGAATTAACCATGGTTAATGATTTTTTTTTGTCGTTATATAAACCAAATGGAATGATAATGAGCATTTTTTTTAATTCATAATACGAAAGTACTCCATTCGAAAAGCTTATAGGTACCCAAAAAATTCGAATTTTTTCTGATCAAATTCACCCTCTAAATAGCGATCAAACATCGCTCATTATAAAACGGGACGATTGCGTCTGGTGACGTAGTCCTACGATGAGCCACCCACATTTGGTAAAGCTGGCAACGCTGAAAAAAATTTGTCAAACTTTTCTAATATGACATTTGTCACTGTCAGCAGTCACAGTCAGTGCATGTGGCAAAAACGTTAACCTTACTTTTGTACTGTCTGTGTAAATAAAAAACCCTTTATTTTTCTGCGTCTGTATGTGAAAACTTGTTAAATTTTATTATTTTACAGTTTTACTATTTGTTTTTTATTGTTGGACAGTGTTCAGTATTCCTTCGGTAGGTTCAGTGTTCACTATGTTCTAACTTATAACTAATGATGGTTACAAAGTTAACCTCTGCCTCAGAGAGTGTAATAATCAAGTACTTAATCAAGGAGAAGAAAATCTGTGTTGGACACCTCATTTATATAGGTAGAAAACAATGGTAATAAACATTCCATAAAAGTATTATTAAAAGTGTGCTGGTTGTTTTTCACTCATATAGAAACCAAAAAAGTAGACAGAAATGCTACAGTTAAGTAGATGTAATTATCTCTTTCCATTTTATTGTGTAATAGGTAGGTAAGCGTTCTCATTCGTTTTTGAGTCAACATTTTCGTTATACTTACTTAGAAAAGTAATAACAATTGCCTTATGATAAATTATGTATTTCTTAACTGGTTATGGTTCTTTATAAAATGCTCTTCTTGAGATTAACGACCATTTATCCACAGAGTTTTTGCTAGCAAACTAAGAAATAACACAAATAACGCATGGGAATAACAATAACAGATAACTTAAAAGTTCTATTTATTACACTCAGAACAAACCAGTATTACAAAGGGTTGGTTATCGAGGTTATTCAGGCGCGGCCCGTGAGTTTTTTTACAGGTGGGTCAAAATTTTGTGGGCAACTAGTGATATCAACGCAACAAGCAAAATACACTTTTTTAATTAAGAAAGGTTTTTTAATAATGTGCCAAGAAATTATTTACCTACAAATAACCACTGCAAAAATCATAAAATAGGTACTGCAGAATATTGAACATTATTACTCTTGATGTTTATGACTTTTAGTATCACTTTTTTGTTTATGGCTTTTTTCTATGTGTTTTATTACTCTAAATTAGTAGATTTTAGCGGTTTCCGTTGTGAAAAGTTCAGCTTCTCCTCAATAGGTGTCGCGCCTTGTACTAAAAGCCCAGAATATAAACAGAAAAAAATTCTGAGCTAAAAGCTAAAAGTATGGATTATTCGTAAAATAAAATTAGGAACGCTGCCGAAACTCCGTTTTCTTTAATAAATACAATGCTGGCGACTAGACATAGTAATACGATATTTGTCTACGCACGTCCAGGCTGTAAGCTGTAGTAAATATAAGATTGCCAACAATTTTAAAAATATTTTATCGAGGAAGAACTTGTTGCCAATACACCTTTTAGAGCCGATCTAATTTTTTAAATAACAAAAAATTTTAAAAAAATTCTTACCCCAACACAGATTCGAACCCGCAAGTGTCGGATTATCTCGCTGCGATTGAACCCCTTGGTCTACGCTGGTTATGTAAGAAAACCGGTCCGATACCGTTAAATTTGATGCCTAGCGCTGGCCGGACAGAAATCGTATTTATAATTTTTTATGTTTAACCACTAATTAATTAATATTATTAATACGATGCAAATACAATGCGCACATTAGGTACCTAATTAGTTTTTCTTTTTCCGAACCAAATGTTTTGAAATAATATATTTTAGGGGGCGGTTTGAGAGTATTTCCATAGGGGGAGTGGCCAGATATTATTGGTGGGCCGTCGACCAATCGTATCTCTTTTTAACTTCCTAAAGCGCGTATGTCTGTTTCTCTCTTGCTTTTAATGAATTTATATCGTCCATATAAACCTATAAGATCAATTTACAATATGACCCAGCCCGGGACAAGCTTGGATATCCTTTGACGATGGCTTGGCTTGATTCTTTCTTGGGGAGTTTTCGCATGGAACTTTGGAACAAAAGATTCTTTTTTGGTTTTAAAAAATTAAAAAATAAATTATTAGGTAGATCACTGAAAATTTTAGGTGGGTCATTGACCAAATGACCTTATGGACGGGCCGCGCCTGTTATGTTATCAATCCGAATTTTAAAAAACATAATGTTCGAAACTTATACTGAATTATTACACAGAAATATTAAGCAACCTGAGAAAACAGTAACCGCACAATATGTTATAATTATAATCAAAAATGAATATTTATGCATAAAGCGTCAAAAAAACTCACGGAATAACGGAATCAAATAAGTTCACGATATTACACTAAGATCATTTTTGGGATATACTTTTATTTTTGTTGTAGTTTATCCTCCACTACAATTTCCCCATTAAAACTAAATTCGAAATGATACAAAAGTTATACCAAAATAAAATATAAATATGACAGCAAATGACAGATAACAAAATAAACATTCCCGTTAGTACTAAAACGGCCGATAGGGGTTCATGAATCATGGCGGTGTTGCCGTATCCTTACTCCGCCACATTGCCCGCTACAGTCAGTTGTTTTTCGTGGGATGACGTCATTTGGAAAACTAAATTTTTATGAATTTGGTCCAACTTTAAACCTGAATATTTTTGTTACTATCAGTCCAACAGACGTAATTTTTTCTGCGCGTGTTTAGATATGCCGGTTTTGTAATAATATTAACATATTTATTGAAAACGCGAACTGACTAAACAAGCCCATTGTACTGTACATTTAAGTAAAAGAAGAAGATTAAATATAACGTGGCGCACAGTTCTAGATACGATGAGTGAGATAAAGGAACAGGCGTATTGCCATGAGCAAACTACCAATCACCGTTGTTTCAAAAATGGATCGTTTGTTCAAGTCACTGTATCTTTTAACCTATTCCGAACTTCCAGGTGGTACTTCGTATTTATCGTCTGGTCTAAATAAATGTAATGAACCTGTGCTCCGGTTTGAATAATTTTTCTGGATTATAGGTTTGTTTCTTGATCTTGATTGTTCTAGTTATGTTTGATAAAAAGTTAAAATTAAACTGAAGCCTTATCTTTCCTTAATCTCATTTTCTATTTACTTTATCTCTGTTATTAAAGGGTTTATAAACCGTTTTATACCTCATCATGATTTTATAAACTTTATAATCGCATACGGTCATTTTTTATAAATGTATTATTTATGCTTGCTGTGATAAAGGAATACAAAATTAACGAATTACATAAGCAAACCTGATCAAACAAAATCAAACCCAGAAAAGGTGCTATACAGATTTGCTGAGGTTTCTTTAGATTTGCTCAGAATGTCGTTCTGCCTTTTTAGAATGTTACAGCTTAAACTATGTTTTTTAGAAAAACTTTTTGGTCGAAAAAATGTGTTTAAAAAAGGTATTGTGGCAATACTGTATTTTCGAATAAATGTGCAGTAAAAAATTTATTTTACCAAAAAATATACTGAAAAAATTGTTTTTTTTTTTAATTTTTTCTTGTAGAATCATTACAAATACACTGGGTTCGACTGGCAGCTGTCTTATACCTAGCTATTTATTTTAAACTGACCGAAATAAGTTAAGGATATTGTGGTTTCTCTGAGAAAGAAAGTTCAGGAAAAAAGTTGACATACGTCCATGTTCCCTTATCATTCCTAGAAATAAAACACATTTATTCGACTTGAAAATGTTTAGTATCAGAATTTAACAATACCTATATACAGAAAATATTTTTGAAAATTGAAAATTATTTAATAGCGAGTAATCGAGTCTGTTGTCTATAACCGCTTGGACTCGTCGAGACATACTTAGAATTAAGTGATTTACCTTATCTTGGTCCAAGTCATCCCATAAATCCGGAAGAACTTGCCTTACTGTCCTTATGTCACGAAGAGGTGGTTGACGACCAATTACTGCTCTTCCAAGCATGTCCCAGACATGTTCAATATAGTTTAGATGTGGAGAGAGTGGAGGTAACGGCAAATAATCAAATTCATCCAATGCTAGCTGTTCTAAAACTACCCTGGCTCTATGTGGGCGAGCGTTATCATCTGGGAATCTGAAATTGAGCTCCAAATTCCAACGGTAATCATTTACTATGTTTCTAACGATGTCTCGGGTATAAATCTCACCTGTCATTTTACGTTCACAAACATGCACCTCCGCTCAGCCCCCGTAAAAAATTCCACCCCATACCGTAGCACCGTCACCTCCAAACGAATGTACTTCTTGGACATATCGGTCATGAGCTCGTGAATTTGGGCGGTCTCCAGCCACGAACTGTACGTCTGTTATCACGAAGACAAAAGCGGCTCTCATCTGTAAACATCACGGTCTTCCATTCATCAAACCAGTTTCTCCGTTCACCGCACCAAAGCAAACGTAGACCTCTGTATTCTGCAGTCAAAGGAGGACGCCTTATAGGTCTAACACAATGTGGAGCTGCCTTATTTAGAATTAAGTGATTTACCTTATCTTGGTCCAAGTCATCCCATAAATCCGGAAGAACTTGCCTTACTGTCCTTATGTCACGAAGAGGTGGTTGACGACCAATTACTGCTCTTCCAAGCATGTCCCAGACATGTTCAATATAGTTTAGATGTGGAGAGAGTGGAGGTAACGGCAAATAATCAAATTCATCCAATGCTAGCTGTTCTAAAACTACCCTGGCTCTATGTGGGCGAGCGTTATCATCTGGGAATCTGAAATTGAGCTCCAAATTCCAACGGTAATCATTTACTATGTTTCTAACGATGTCTCGGGTATAAATCTCACCTGTCATTTTACGTTCACAAACATGCACCTCCGCTCAGCCCCCGTAAAAAATTCCACCCCATACCGTAGCACCGTCACCTCCAAACGAATGTACTTCTTGGACATATCGGTCATGAGCTCGTGAATTTGGGCGGTCTCCAGCCACGAACTGTACGTCTGTTATCACGAAGACAAAAGCGGCTCTCATCTGTAAACATCACGGTCTTCCATTCATCAAACCAGTTTCTCCGTTCACCGCACCAAAGCAAACGTAGACCTCTGTATTCTGCAGTCAAAGGAGGACGCCTTATAGGTCTAACACAATGTGGAGCTGCCTTATTTAAACAATTTAAGACAGTTCACGGGGTTATACGAACTTTGCTGGCAGTAAAAAGGTCCTGACTCAAAAACATTCAGTTTCTTGAAGGCTCCATCCTAACTCCTCCGACTATTAGTCTGTCTTCCCTGGTATTCGTTGACCCTGACCTGCCTTCTCTTGGTCTTTTTTTGATAGCTCCATCTCATTAAATCGGTTATTCGGACAAGAAATCAGAAAGCACAGTTTGAGAAACATTAAACCGATTGCTATATGAAGCTGTCGCGCACCTCCACATAGCAACCCAATGGCTTGATTTGCTTCGTCTTCAGTTAAATGATACCTATTCATGTTGTAAATCAGAATAATTACAATTATTACAAGAATCACTAGGCAACGGTGAAACAGAAATGGGGTTCATAGAAATAAAATACCACATTATTTAGTTTTATCGATAAGTTTCCTTTTGTGCAATTTTAAAAATGTGTATAAACATTATTTTTTTCGAAAAGGAGATTAAGGAACATAAACAAGCCATTTTTTTGTTTTGGGATAATTTTTCCCAACGAAACCACAATATCCTTATCTTATTTCGATCAGTTTAGTTTATTTTGCTATTGCTGAACTAAGGTCATACACATATCGCACGTTATTGGAGGGTTTTCTTATTAAATTTTATTCCACTTTTACCGTGCTGTACGTACCTACTTGTGCTTCATATCTTTCCTAACGCATGTAACAAGCATTATGTTGTACATTTGCAGCAGCACTTTATATTCAGCCGATGTTTCTCGTTGAATCTTTGACCTAAATATTACGAAATTAATCCACGGGCTAAGAAGTTTCGTGACGGAAATTGCATTATTACATGGGGTAAAGAGGCTTAATTCAGTTTTATGTATAAGCGTGTACGTGGTTTGTTCAGTTAAACTACTCGAAAAAAATAATAAATAAGCCAAATGTGATAACACCTAAATCGGTTGCAATGATACAACATCCCTTAGTTACAGCAACAGTATACAGCGTCTCCTTAGAGTGACTCGCAGCTATTTTAGAGTAACTTGGCACATGTTTGTCATCAAAACCCAAGTCAAGATCACGAACAAACGGTACAAGGGAATGTTGTTTTAAATACCTTTTTAATGTTCCGTGAAACGGGACACTTATGGAATCTCTTCGGTGTCCGTCCGTGTGTCTATCACAGGCGATTTTCTCTGAAACTATTCAACGTAAAAATTTAAAATTTAGCACAGAGATAGAGTGTGGTGGCCCCATTATAGACATGAAGTATAAAAGGTTGAATTTTGATTCTTGAGGTTAATTTCACGGGGTAAATTGGGAAATGGAATAAAAAATTAAGGGCATCGTGTAGGATGTCAAATGAAAGCTTATTGAAGCACGAATTCAACAATATATATATCATGTATTTCTTATGAATTTTTTAAAATGTTTTTCGGGAAAACGCTTAAAAATTGCTGTCCCCCACCCTTATTACCAAAAGGATCGCTCCGAGAAATAATAAAAAAATAATCATAACATTGAGAATTAGGTGTAGATTTAAATAAAATTGTTGATCAATTGTTGTTAACAGTTTAATTGTTTATTTCCTTATAACTCCTGAACCATGGTTTTAGAGAAAAGGTTTTTCGACAAAAAATATTTCTCACGATGTAAGGAGCATCTTTTGTCTGTTACACGTTTTTTAAAATTATTAATTTGGCTCAATTGAAATGCTCCTCACTCAGCTCCGCGAATACGCGATGTTATACGGCGCGCGTTGGTGCCGTCGGCGGCGAGTAGCGCAGCAGATGGGAGGAGATCGGGCGGCAGAGGTTTGCTCAGGTTAAGTGGGGGCTGGTAGCACGGAAGACTAATTGTGGAGGTACAGCTTGCACTTGGCCCAATTTTTTTTACTTTTAATTTCAACCAAAATGGTAACTAGAGGCTAAAAGCCAACTTTAAAATTTTATTACATCAATATATATACCTACACCGCTATTTAAAATGGTTCTTACTTTTTTATGTTGGTAAATATTTTTTGGCAAAATAAAAAAAAATGGTACAATATATCTCTGCAAATAATTTTTCCTACGTCATAAACTATGTTTATACACTCTTTATAAAATACGGTTTTGCAAACGGTTTACAATGTACGTAGAAATGTTAATAAAACCGATTTAGTTGCTTACTCGGTTTTAGAATTAAAGCAGACTATGCAACTAATAATACGATTTTGTTAACGTTTATCCACGCATGTAAATAAAAATGATTTTATTATACCGTTTTGAAGAGAGCATATAAACTCAGTAACATAGGACCTAGGCCTAATCGGCCGGAGAATGTTATTACTTTTAAAATTTAAATTTATAGACAAGTCAATTATTCAACGATTTAGTACCACCGTTGTGTTCCATTTCTTTCTAACATGTAACCAATAGGATTGATCACGTGGCTGTTAAAAAGTCCGAGCAAAAAGATAAAACGGATTGAATATAAGAATGTAGCACGAAACAGCGACGCGTGATCTGGGCAATATCTAACGTCATTTACCATTTCTCAAACTGCTGCTTTTTAAATTGTATATTTATTATATTATATTTTATTATATCATCATCATCATTTCCATCTCTTTCAACCATTTCCAATTACGGTGTAGCCTCCCTTACCTTATTCACTTTTCATTTCGGTCCATTGTTGGCTATTAAGCGCCTTCTCTACTTTTTCCACGAGAACTTCTGGGGTGTTGTCATTTATTCGTGGTGTCGTTCTATTGTCTCTGGGGCCTTGTATGGTTCACTATAGAATTTGGTTACTAGGTTTATTATTTATTCTCTGTTTGTGACTCTGGTGTTGTCATTTGTTAGTGCCACTACTGCTTCGTGCTGATGATGAGGGATTTCTTAGCGGTCTTGTAGCTTTTTCCGTTTTCGATTGCAGCTTCTACTAGTTTTTCGTTGTAATTTATGATGTCTTCTGCAATCTTCTTTCTTATTGTCTTGCACAGCTCGCTGTACTCTATTCTTTGCACGTTGTGCGTGGCTTTCGTTTCCCTTCGTTTTCTCAGCAGTGTCCTAGTTTCATCGGATAGCTTCTTGTGCTGATTATTTTTTTTGGACCACCTATTTCTTTGACACAGCTTAGAATAGTGTCTATGAGCTGTGTGCTTTCTTCCTGGTCTTTTAGTCTGTTGTTGAGTAGCGTCTGGTATTGCTCGGAGTTTTCTATGAGTTTATTTGTCTATTTCAATTGTTATTGGCTTTCTGACCAGTTTTGGTCTTCCGAGTTTTGTGTTCAGTATAACTCTTGCTCTAATTAGGCTGTGGTCGCTACCTATCCGGAATTTATTGAGGACGCTGACATCTTTTATCGTGTTCATCTAGTTAGGATGGAGTCTATCTCGTTCTTGGCAGTTCCGTTTGGGCCTTGACATGTCCATTTTCTATTTGGGGTTTTCTTGAAGAACGTGTTTGCGATGGACATAATCTGATAATGTGCATATTGCATAAGCCTGTCTCCTCGTTCGTTCCTTTCACCAAATCCAAAGTTTCCTATATGTTATTCTTGGTCCTTTTGTGTGTCCTATTGTAAAAAGAAAAAAATAATTAAATTATCCCAGAAATTTTCTTCAAATTAATATTTTTGGAATGATAATGCCTTGCTTGAAGAATCTGTGCAA